>LOJH01007143.1:0-11218 GCA_001685095.1 Ellobius talpinus
TCCAGTGGATCTTCTGGTAGAGGATCAGGGCCCCTTGCCGGCCAAGGGACCTCGGCTGTTCAGTTTTTTATGACACCACTCACCACCACCTTCACACAGTGTACAAATATCCCACAACAAAACTCCTACTCTGGAAAATCTCTTTATGTACACATGCTAATTCAGTTCCTGGCAGGGTATGGAGTGATTGGAAAAGAAATATTTGGACCAGGGTCAGCTAACTCCTTAAGGGACTGTTGTAAATATTTCAGGCATTGTGGGCAAGACAGTCTCTGTCAAAGCTACTTAACTTTGCCTTTGTAGTATAGATGCAGCTATGGACAATACATAAATGAATGAGAATGGCTGCTTTCCAAGAACTCTCTGTTTAAAAGAGAGTGCTGGCTCTAATCCAAAGGCTTCAGTTTGCTGACCCTTCAAGTAGAGGAATGGCTGCTGGTCCACGCTCTGGCAGCCAGTGGCCACATTAAGCTAGAAGATGTATTTTTTTAACCCCCTGGTGCTATGTATGATGATGTTGTTATTTCTTATTTATTTTTCTTATTATTAGTAATAATTAATTCTTATTATTCTTACTATTATTAATGCTTATTTTTGCATGCAAACAAGGTAAATTTTATTTGCAAATATGTAATTGACTATCTGAAAACTATTCAGAGACTGTTACCTTACAGCCACACCGTTTCATTACGTTGAATAGGCCGTTGCTTGCTTGGTCTCTGTCATACTCACTGTTCCCTGGAGAATTCCAGAGGTCTTGGACCACTGCTCTCATTTATATAACCTGTTCTGTACTTGAACTTAACTTTGCAAGCACTTTATATGTCCCATCTCTCTTCCCTTTTCGATGTCTATCCCTGAAAGGTTTCCCCTGTTGCACTGCAGAGTCTGGAGACAAGTGGAATTTGACAGATGTGTAGAGATGGACCATATTAAGGTTGCAGAGAGTATGAAAGTTTAACTCTAGAAGTAATGAATCAGTGAGCATGCTCAATCCACATATTCTTCTTACAAAGAATCCCACAGATCACAATTCTTCTTTCCTCCCTTTTTCTTCCATTGTCAAGGAAAGGACTAAAAAGAGGTATTTGTTTTTCTGCTTATAATCATGTATATGTGTGGTGTTGACTTAAAAATGCAGCCCTCACCTCAAAGGGAATAAAAGATAGTTTATCCTGGAGCTAAATGTGAGTGATGCTGGCCTGGTAACATAACTTCAGGTTATCCCAAATAACATGTTCTAACATGGTAATAATTTCATGAAATGTGTATAGTAGCAGAAGTGTATAAATGATGACACTTTTGCAGTAGAAGGCAAAATAGCAGGTAGAGCATTTCCAGCAAAGAAGGAAATGTTTGCATTGTTCTCAGATGATATCTGAAGACATTCCTCCCTTTTTGAGCAGTCCTGCTGAGAACATGTTTCAAAAGTTTCATTGTATTGATCTCTCTCTCTCTGTCTCTCTGTCTCTGTCTCTGTCTCTGTCTCTGTCTCTGTCTCTGTCTCTCTCTCTCTCTCTCTCTCTCTCTGTGTGTGTCTGTGAGGACAACATGCAAGAGCCAGTTCTTTCCTTCCACCATGAAAGTCCTAGGAACCAAACTCCTGTTGTCAGTCAAAAGAGAAGCACCTTTACTCTCTGAATTGTCTACTGGCAACAGTTAAAAAGTGTTGATAATCATAACATTGTCAGGTCAGACACAGTGATGACCAATGGATGACTTTACAAGGGACAAGGAGTGGCCCAAGATAATTTGGCTCTGATCTTCACTCCCCTTAGTCATGAACTTCAGTCATTTGTCCTCATAGAATCATTAACACAGGTGAGAACTTTCTTGTTTCCTAGGAACTTCATTTTATAGTAGATGTGTAGTCTTTGTTTTCCCTGAGGTGTTTGTGATCAAACTCAGGGCTGTGGGCAAGGTAGGCAAGTGCTCTACAGTGGGTCTACATCCCTAATCCCCCTCTGATGTTTGATTCATCTAAGTCATGCTATTTTCAGACTGTTTGTTCAAAGGATCATGCTTGTTGTTGGAGCTGCCCTTTCTCTTTCCGAATTGCCATACCTAACAGCTAATAGGGAGGCCCTGACCCCTTGGCACGGGGATTTTTGTTTAATAATTTATGACTTTAGAGAGTAGCATTATCTACCTGTGCATGTTGACTCCATTCAAACTTTAACAAATTGTACTTTTCAGTAAGATTATAATAGTAGGTTTCCATGCAATTTTTTTCCTTTGCCCTTAATTTTGGTTACACCTCCTCCTTCTTCTCAGCTGCCTTCTCATCTTTGTCTCTGCTTAATCCTTTCAGACAGGATTTTGCTGGATAGCCCAGCTGGTCCTTGAATTCATGCAATCCTTCTGTCTCAGTCTCCTGAATTTTAGTATTAAAAGCACGAGTCACTGAAGTTACAGAAAAGAAAGAAGCCGGTACCTTTGTGAGGGGGCTGCCAAGGTATGTCACTAAGCAAAAATGCCACATACAAGAGTTAGTCAAGAGGGTTTTGGGGGGTGGAGAGAGGGAGAGAGTGAAATAGCAAAAGGCCATCTCAGAGTGAGTACATGAGAGAGGCAAGCAGACAGAGAGGCACAGAGAAAGAACAGGGAAGAGGCAAGAGACAAAAACGAGAAGCAAGAGAGGATCAAGAGAGCGAGTTGTGCCTGGTAGGGTGTGTACATGTTGCACGGCTGACAGTGAAAGGCACCTGGTGACGGGTGACGATCTCACTGCCTCAGCAGCAGAGGCAGGCTGCTGCAGCGGGAACTAACAACTGCCATCCCCAGTATAAAATTGTTTTGGTGTCAGGTAATACATATGGAACTGCTTTCTAAATAATGTAAACATTTGCAACATAAAAGCCTAAAAATTTCCAAGTAACATATCTATGAATGATTGTTGAAAATGTTTATTAGTGTTTTTGTAGAATATTTTACAATTATCTGTATCCATGTTTTTCTCCAACTCGTAATATACAAGAAATATATACATACGTTCTATTCTTGCTTTATCCCTTTCAAACTCGCTTTTGTGAAACCCTCTGGGAATCTTATCAGAATGACTGGTTTTCCTAAGCGACATTATTCATCCTTCTGACCCAGCTATGAGCAACACCCTTTATTAGGAAGTAAAAAAACAAGACAAAACAAAACATAACAGAAAAACACCATTGCTCTAACATTGACCCTTCCAAGAATCACCCTTCTCAAAATTCCACCCAGGCTTTAGAAATAAAGCTCTCTGTTGATTTGCATTCCTAATGAGTTGGGATTCTACTTAGTGGCTAAATTTTATTCACTCCATAGCCTGTAGCCAGGACCTCCTGCCTGACAGTCTGTTCAACATCTTGTGAATAGGAATAACGAATGGAAAGGTCAGGCAGTCCATTTAAGCCATAACATTTTTCAAATTTCAAGATACTGTAGTATTGTGACATAATCCATATGTGCTTCCAGAGACGTGGAAAGTAGGTGATGTTTTAACCTTTCGTTTTAATAAATGTTTTCCAATAAACAAAAATTGAAACATATTGCTACTTTCAACCAATGGACCGAAAACAAGTAAAACAAAGAAATAAAACAAAATGCAGGCAGGACATTTTGCAGTTTCTCGGAAGTAGATGAAAACAATGTAAGCATGTAAGAGTCGGTGTACATCAATTAATTATTTAGAGCAGTGCTTTGGGGTTTTGTTTTAACACTGTTTTAAGTTTCATGGTGGAATTAAGTTTATTTTATTTTTTTTAGTGTTCCCCCCTGCACCCCGGTGAATGAGTATCTGTTTGGCATTATTCATGTTGAATTCTTTTTCTAGCCTATAATTATACCCTCTGACTCTGTAAAGATGCATTTGTTCCTAAGCGCAATCAAGAAGACTATTACAAATCAGCTGTTCATAGTTATACTCTTACAAATGGAAAGTATATTACATTTGTGTTAGAGACGGAATGTTCATGCTGGCATTCAGTTGCACTTGATAGACATGTACTGATTGTCTAGGATATGCTAAGTGCTGCTCCAGACATGGTGGGGATCACTGCCATAAATAAAACCCCATCTTCCCCAGGGAACAAAGGTCCAACAGATAAACTCACATAGTGACTAATAGTTCAGACTCTACAGTCAGAGCTAATGTTCAAATCTTGTCTTGCTATGTATAAGCCTTGGGACCTTTTTGAGTTACGATCTTCTCCACTTTATAGGCACAGTAATATTCACGGAAATATATTTTAAATAATGAATATATACTGGATTTATTTTGATTATAAAATCTTTGTTCTTTAAAAAAATCAATTATAACAGAATAATACATAATATAAATAAGAATAGGCTCACTGCCGTCTAATCCCCAAATCCTGAAATAATCATTGTTAAGAGTTTAGGAATATATATTTTCAGCAAATGTTCTTATATACAGACTTTAATACTATTAATTTTATGAGTTTTATTTGTACTCTCCATATTGTTTTACAATTTGTTCTCTTAAATCATTCTGAAATTGTTTGAGATTTATAGGCAGCTGTAAGAAAAGTGCAGATTTCATATTGCTTTCTCCAATTTTAGCATCATCTCTAGCATGATACATTTCTCAAAACCCAAAAGTTGAGATTTGTGCCTTGCTCTTGTATCAGCTCCATGCTATGCTTGTATTTCATTGTTCTTTCACTGGTATATAAGATCAAACTCGAAATCCCTCACTTACTTAATGCTGGCTTAGTTTTGCTTCACAAAGCACTATGGACATAGTCTGAAATGGATACAAACAGCCCTGACACACTGCTTTTAAACAGCGGGCAGTTTTAATAAATGATGTCCAGTTTACCTTCCTCCTTTGGATGTTGACTGCTTTTTTCCAGATCTTTGTGTGTGTGCCATGGAATGCATATGGAGGTCAGAGGACAGCCTTACCCTGGACGTTGTCAGAGGCATGTCAGTGCTGTGCACACTAGGCTAGACTTTGGGGCTTCTCTGGTCCCAACTCACTATAGCAGCACTAGAGTAACAGATATGCAGAATCAAATCCAGCTTGATGTGGCTTTTGGTTGGATTTCAGGTCTGCATGCTTGCATGGCACGTGTGTTACCCACTGAGCTATCTTCCCGGGTTGAATATTGATTTTTCAAATATGAATGTTAAACTGTCATGGGTTTTAGAATTCCATGTATGCTTTATGCAGCATGTGATCTGATCTTCAGCATAACCTACATCTTTACAAGATATATTAAAACGCTTTAATCTTTCAGTAATTAATTCCATTATAAAGAATCATTTGATATTATTTAATACATTTTTTCCTGATGACAATTGATAGTTTATAAATTTATCTGCCATAATTTCATTACATGGAAAAGCTTACTCTTTTGAGAAATCAGATTTCTATATTTCTTTACTAGTGAGAACATTTGTCATTTTAAAGCTGAGGAAATTGTTTGAATTTTATCTTGTCTTTATGGCAAAGCTAGTATTTAGAATTCTAACCCTTATTGGTGGTTCTCTGATTGTTGCACAAAAATAGCAGTGATTCTTTACTGACAAACAAAATCAAATCGTGCATAACGGTGAACAAAGCGAGGCACCGGGAGAGAGGCAGCCTCACCTCCTGTGGTTCCTCACAGAATGCCACTTGGGACTCTGTTCTTTGGAGTCTATTTTCTTCCATTAGGACTGACATCAATATGCTTATGAAAATTGATTGCTTCTCCTCCCTGCCCCACCGTGCCCCACCCTGCCCCAATCTGACCTGGCAATAAGATATGTGTCTGGTTGCTAGCAGTAGTGTTTGTGGGTAGAGATTCCCAAAGTTCTTCAATTTATTGCAGTCTTTTAGACGTCATTATAAAGACTGGTGCTGTCAATATGATGAGAAGGATTAAAAGCTTTAGAGCAAAGAATTCCTGGATTTCTTCTGGCTGCACAGCTCCTTCTTCCTGGCACTGAGGCTAGGCAAAGAGTTAACAGCAGGCTTGTTTTCCACCTGATTGAGCAAAATGAGCAGGAGACTGAGCTGCCACCTCAGAGTTCAGCCTATTGTTATTCAGCTTCCATTGTGATGCAGCTTCTCTCCTGTTCCGTATCAGTTTATTAAAGCATGTTACATGCCCACTGACCCCAGATAACTAAATAAATCCCGGGTTGTAGTCATAGAACTAAATCCTAGTTTTTATCGGTACAAATGCCTGCCAAAGATGGATCCAAGGAATTCAAAACAAATCAACCATTAAATCCACATATCTAATGGAATAAATGCAGGAAGGAATGAGGAGTTCACCTCACACAACACACAGAGATAGCAATACAACCAGCCGCACTCACAGCCTGATATATTCTTAGCTAGTTGCCTACTTTCATTTTGTTTTACTTTGGAAAACATTTATATAGAGCCAGCTTTAGGATTTGGCATTTAGGATGTTAAAAACTGCATTCACTTCCACCTTTGTGTGTGTTTCTATGATACACTCTTGATAATTTTATACTGCTCAGATGTCCCCCTTGAATGAGGTGGCAATATTTCAAAAGTAACGGGTCTCTGAGAAGGACATTTTTAGAGCTCCTTTCTCTGTATTTCTCATGGAAATCTTTTCAGTCATATTCACAATGAGATTTATCACCACTTTCTCAAGGACAGTCAGTGCATTCAGTGCATGTAATCTGGTTTGGGGAGGTTATAAGTGGCATTGGATGGAAAACTTTGGAGAAAAAGCAAAAACATCAGTTCATTTTGATGATTAACAATCAAAAAAGATAAACTGTCATTGAATTCTATGGTCTGGTGTATTGAGGCCAAGAAAAGAAACGCATAAACTGCCTTGGAGACACACAACTAACAATGTAGTCAAGGCTGTTTCTCAGTCAGTCATCCTGAACATATTAGCCTGGAAATGCTGGAAATCAAAAGAATAACACGGCAATTATTAAGAAACAAAGTTATGCCAGGATGTCTCAGTATTTCATTGAGCATTCTGAAAAGTGAGTATTGGCAGGTTGTTCTTGAATGTGCTTTAAACATTTCAATAGAGTCAGGTTCTGTCTAGGAGAAAACCAAGTTTCTCTGTGGGGGTCCTGTTCTCAGCTGTAAACCTACATCCCGGTAGCACTTATTCAAAATAAATCCCATTGAGGCTACCTGAAGATGCAGTTCAATCTGTAAAGACGGTGCCTCACACTCAAAAAGCCCTGGGGTTGGGAGCACAACACCATGTGAAACAGGCATGGTGGTGCAGCCCAGTATTGGGAAGTTTAGGCAAGACGATGAGAAGTCCACAGTCATTGCCAGCTACACTGCTAGTTCCAGGCCAGTCTTGGCTACATTAGATCCTGTGTCTAGACCCTGTCTTTTCCCTACCCCAATTCCTATCATCAAAAATGAAATGTTCTAAAAGGCTGATATGGGATAACAGTATGACAACCTGACAATGAGAGAATATCCTACTCCATTGTTTATTTACAATTTTATCTCTTGGGCTAGTAAGCGGGTGGAAGGGGAAAGAACAAATGTGAGATTACACATTTTGATGGCTTTCTTACAAGTGATTCAATTCATTCTCAATGAAGAAGGCAAGTCCAGGAGACTGGACAGGGACTATAAATCAGATGTAGCATATGCAGCTTTGCATATTGCAAAATGCAGCAACACTACCGAGTTAGTATTAAACACTAAGAAACAACAACAATACTACTGACTTAGTGTTCAACAATAAGAAACAACAGCACTACTGAGGAAATGTGTGTACGTATCAAGATACCAAACCAACAACACTCTTTCAGTAAGCCAACTGCTGTTAGACCTCCTTGGGGTACCCATTCTAGATTTGCAATAAAAGGACACAGGGCATCTGTATCACTTCTTCAGTCAGCCTTTGAGACTGTGTACAAACTGCAAAGGTTACTAGAAGTGATTAAAACCCAATCGAAGGTTTCAGTGTCAGGGTTACAGTTTGATTTTCTTGTCTGTTTTTCTTGTTCTGTGAGTCATGTGCTGCCTCTCTACATCGGGATGTTCAATTCCAGCTCTCATGCAAACACAGGCATTGGGTCTGTAACTGGGTATGCACTTGGAAAACTTTGCAGTTAAGGCTATTGGAGTTTAAATTTCTTAGCGTTTGTATGTAGTACAAATAGGTATTCATCTTTATATTTGAATTTTTATGAACTAGATAAAATGCAAATCAAAATTATATAAAACCAAATGTAATACCATTACTCTTAGTTTGTGAGATCAGATGAAAACAGGAAGTAGGCTGGATATGGCAAGAGGTTGTGGCTGGTGACTCTTCTTTGGCCATCAGAGATCACAAGCCCATATTGTCTACAGTGATAACTCTTAAAATGATTTAATTGTTAAAATGATGCAAAAATTTATATAATGCTTTAAATTAATCATCTTGTGTTGCTCATCATTGGCAGCTGTCCTGAGGTATATGAGAATCAGGTTGGGCTTGCTTGGGAGAAAATTGAAAGTAATTCCTCATCCAAGCTGTTTTCCATATGTTGACATGCTGACCTGAAGATTTACCTACAGAGAAAAGAAAACTATTTTGTCTTTTAAGGAACAATATGTTATCTCCCCAATAATAATTGGCTACCAACATCTTCTTTTTCTCCTGTGGCAATCTGATTTATCAGAGGAGTAAATACTTCTTTGTACCATGCTTCCTTCCCAAATTCCAATGCTAGAAACATGTTTATCTGCTTTCATGTTAAAATACAAATGCCGGGCTGGCAAGATGGTAGAGTGGATAAAGGCTCTGGTTCCTAGCATGGATGACCTGAATTAAATTCCTGGGGACATACATACTGGAAGAAGAGACCCTATTTCTGCAAGCTATCCTCTGACTTCAACACATTTACACTCTGGCATGTGTTCCCACCTACCCAGTGGATAAGCAAACATAAAAAGGATTTTTAAAAATTCAAATGTCACTAATTCCACTAGAGATAAAATCAAAACCCAAGATCTAGAGGCATGCCTGCAAGTAACTGACTTCTTAAACTGCTTTTAAACTCTGTTTTACTTTTTTCTTATCTTCCCATATTTGTTTTCTAGTGAGAGACAGAAAAACGAATGGATCTGGAAGGAAGGGTAGATGGGAGGAGTAAAGAAAGGGAAACCATAAAAATGATGTATTATGTGAGAAAAATTTTTTTTAATAAAAGAGAAAACTCTATGTAAAATTCTGTGTTAATGCTTCATCCTGAAGTAGTATCTTGCTGTGTTTGTTTTAGGTGCACAAATTTAAATGATAGAACAATTGGTTTTCTCCCTCTGATCATGCAGCCTGCAAATATCCATGTAATACCTTATGACTGCCATGTCTCCAAGATTATAACCCAAAATCACCTCAGGTTCATAAGTATAGCATTGGAGCTGGGGAGTCAGTTCATTGGGCAAAACATTTGCTGCACAATAATGAGGATCTCAGTTCCAATTCCCAGCACCCACGTGAAAATTTCAGATTCTATGGAACATACGTTGTGTTAAGGCCGTGAAGACAATTAGGTCCCTAGGGTACACTGAACATCCAGTGTAGCCAAAGTTGTACGTTCTAGGATCAATAAGAAAGTCTTTGTCAAAAAACAATGTAGACAAGTGATTGAGAATGTCATTCTAGTGTCAACCTCTTCCCCTTCATGTGGGCATGCATGGTGAGTACACACATATGCAAATATGAACATACCCACCCCGTACCCCCAGTCATACAAACACAGAATTGAGACAGACTGTACAATGCTCTAAATCTTCACATTGGAGCAGGCTCTCAGAAGGAATGCAAAAGTTTCTTAGCAACTTCCTGGTTAGCATAGTAACCAAAATGGCCTCTGTCCCATTTTACACAGCATTTGCCTACAGATTCCTTCTGGCCTAGGAAGGCAGGGTGGGTGTGAACATCATCATGAAGGCAGATGAGCAGACTTACATGGGTTTTCATTTTTCTGTACGCCTTGTGTTCGAGCTAATTATTGAGATGAATGTTCATGTCTGAAGAATGACAATGGGTCACTTACAGTTCTACATCCGGCAGGCACTTGAATTCCCAAACAAAGGAACACTGAAACACCTGGTTGAAGGAAGACAGGCAAGAGGATTCATAAGCAGAGCATTATGTAGATCGATTATGAAACTATGATTGAGAAGCTACCAAGACAATCTGCCGAGAGATTCCTGGCTTCCAGTGGCATTGGGTATTCAGAGCCCAGCTGCCTACACACAGAAGTGTCTGTGCTTAGATGCTCACCACTACCTCTACTGCCAGTTGGTTATCCTCTTCTTCCTTGTGCATTAGAATGCAGTTTTGTTCCTTGGGTCCAAATCCAAGCATTGATTCCAGTATCAGTTCTAGGCTGTTCTAGAAACAGCTAGTGGGTTCCGGTCTCGGTTCTCCTCTGAGAGTAAAGATGGATGATAGCAGATAATCCAGCCAGAAGATAATAGTCCTTAGGTCCTACATGTCTGGGAAGGGAACTAATTGTCTAGTCCTAATGTCTTTTGAAATTTGTTGATCCCTGGCCCTTCTTGGTACTACTTGGACTCTTCCTGCAGAGTTCACCTTCTTGAGTGTTCTCTTCATGCTATAAGCATTGTTGTGAAACACAGTCCTCTCAAAAATCCCTTTTTATTCACTATTAACTTATCTTGAAATACCGAGTGCACGAGGGACAGCTTCTATATTTATGATCTTGGTTTCCTGTTAACTACTGTTTCTAGATCTCTATACTCTTGGTCTGCTCTGGCTGGACAAAGGATAACCCCACTTCCTGGACCACTTTGCTCCGCCCCCTCAGCATTGTGGTGAGGTTTTCCTCATGCATCAAAGTAGAGGTTGGCATCCTTTTAGCTCTTCTTTGTCTTCAGGTTAATTATTATTTACTATTCTCCCACAATTCTCAAGGCAGACTTCATTCTTATAATGTAGGTTTATGCATTTCATTTGATACATATAAATATGTGTGTATGTATATTTGTCTTATACTAGAAAAAGAAGCTTCTAGAAAGCACAGACCATGGCTGATCTTTGCCAACACTGAAACTATACATGCATATATGCAGCTGAAGGAAACCCCCCTGCGTGTATAGGGGATCGACCAGAGGAAGGAGTAGAGAGCCTTATCTACAAGAGGAAATATAAACAAGGCTGTGGTGGCATATGCCTTTAATCCCAGCACTCGTGAGGCAGAAGCACTCTCTGAAAAAAAAAAGAAAGAAAGAAAGAAAGAAAGAAAGAAA
>LOJH01007143.1:11287-22086 GCA_001685095.1 Ellobius talpinus
AAAGAAAGAAAGAAAGAAAGAAAGAAAGAAAAAGAAGAAATATAATGTGCAGACAGTGGCAATGAAGGGTGATTTTTTTTAAAAGTAAGGTCCAGAGAATTACGTAAAAGGAATCCTGAGCTTGTGTGGAATGAAATGAGTGTGTGTTTCTGTGTCTAAACCACAGGGCCCATCCCACCGTGCTTGTGGAAGAACTCTCTGTGGTTGTCATCAGTCACAAAGAATCTCATTTTCCATGAAAACTTTTCATTTTCTGAGTTATTACTGTGGCTAGTATGCCTAGTTTCTCGAGGAACTTTCTGCACTCAGATTATCCCCATGATCTGGAGAGAACCTGCAGAGCAGAACTGAATGAACTTGGAGTAATTGTGAAAGGCAGTTGTGCCTTCATCCTGAAAGACTTCCTAGACTTTAATCATTCCGCTTTTGTGAAAAGAAAGTGACCTTCTTCAGTTTGTTCTATATTATTCAAAAAATATCATGAGAGATGGATGCTTACTAGAAAACTCCTAAGGAAGATTGTTTACAGATGTAATGATGTCACAATGTCTTAGTCTCTTGTGAGAGACAGTTAGACCAAGCATGATTTTCACAGTCTAGTCTCTCTAGAGAGAGATACATTAACTTTTGACCTGTTTGCCTGTACCTTTCATTAGATAAAAGTTTATACACATTTGAAGTTTTGGTTTCTGAGACTGTCACCATGGAACACTTATTGTACAAAAAGGCCAATGACCATGTTACACTTAGGCCTTCTACATGACTTCACACAGCATTCAAGGAAATAAAGTTTTCATAGAAAATGATCTTAGATTCTTCCTAGTCTGCTTGGATAGGACAAAGGCAGCAGGGATGTTATAACTTGAATGTTAAATGATCCCCACCACCTCCACCTCCTGAATGCCTACCAAGCTCACATGTTTGAACACTTGGTTCCTACCTGGTAGTGTGATCTTGGGAGGGTGTGGAACTATTAAAGAGGTGAATACTGTTGAAAGGAAGCAGGTGCCTGGGATTAGCCATTAAGGTTATCTTCAGTTCTCTTTCACCCTGAGCTCTCTGCTTCTGCTCTACCGAGATGGAAACACCCTGCCACAAGTTCCCATGGTCTTAGACTACATAAGACTATAAGGTTGTAAAACAGACCCTTCCCCCTAAAGTTGCCTCTTATCATACATTTGGTCACATCAACATAGCAAGTGATGAATGCAAGGTATCTATTGAATCCCACTTTCTCTGTAAAAGAGGGATGTTGGGACATGAGAATAGTTGAACAGCATCTGGGAGAGTGACAGTCTCTCAGAAAACACATGGGTACAGCTCTCTCTATAGAAGTCTCTCTATAGAGACTTCAACTTAAATCTCTGACAATATTTTTAAAACTAAAAAGTTAGTGGAACATTGTGCGTTTGGCCTCCAGCAAGACTGGTATTGCTGTTGTAAGGGACAGACAAATAGAAATAAAACATATAGAAATGAAAGACAAGGCTCAAAAGTAATCTACCTATACATGGACAGGGTTTATCTCTGAAGGCAGACAATGTTTCTGAAAACGGCTTGGTAAAGACCCATCATTCTATCCATGGAAGGAAGATCTATGCAATGATTTATGTTCTCCTCTTTTTAAGTTTAAAACCACATGGAAGTAACAGGAGTGGGACACTCTGAGGAATCAAGGGAATGGTTTGTAGGTATTTCTTAGGTCATGATGTGGAAGAGAGGTGAGAATTAGTCTGCATGGCTTCATTGGGCCTTCTTATGGGAAAGCTGGAGGACAGTGCCCTTCAGTTCAAATTAAGCATGGTTTGTGGTTCTGAAGTATTAATAGATAATTCCTAATAAAAGAAAATGCATGCTGTCATAGAATCAGAGTGAACTCATGTTAAAATTTTTTGCTTATCATATGAATGAGGAAACTGGTGAGACATTGCCATCAGTTCTAAAGGAAACTCAGTGGACAAACAAAAGCATGTTTTAGGAAAGGCTCCTACAGCCAGATACCACAGTTTTTGTTGAATTATCAGATTTTCAAGTTTTCCTTTTCAATCAAAAATGATATAAAACGGGACTGGGGAATGTAGCTTTGCAGCAGAATGCTTGCCTATCTTGGGCAAGGTCCTTCATTCAGCCTCAGTACTGAAAAACAAACAAACTAACAAACAACAACAATAACAACTTAAAGAAAGATTCTTCTTATCCAGCAGAGGGACTGGGGTACTTGCCCAGTCTAAACTTAGCTCATCATCAAAAGCAATCCAATGATCCAGGATTATTGGAAGGAGGGCCACTTGTTAGTCCTGGCTGCTTGGCTAGCTTAGACCTGAAGTAATCACATAGAAACTATATTATTTAAAATACTGCTTGGGGCCATTAGCTCTAGCTTCTTATTGGCTAATTCTTACATCTTAATTTAACCCATTTCTATTAATCTGTGTATTGACACATGGCTGTGGCTTACCAGGTAAAGTTCCAGGCATCTATCTTCGGCAGGGCTACATGGCGTCTCTCTCTCTCTCTCTGCCTTCCTTCTCCCAGCATTCAGTCCAGTTTTTCCTGCCTACCTAAGTTCTACCCTATCAACAGGCCAAGTCAGTTTCTTTATTCATTAACTAATAAAAGCAACACCTAGACAGAAGGACCTCCCACACCAGAGGAGGTGCCAAGTGATTAAACATAGGGGGCATACAAAAAGAAAAAGTTTATTCATGGGTCTCTATGGGCTGTTTAAAGGTATTGAATAACTTTAAAATTCTACGAATTTACCCCACCCAGCAATCAGGGAGTTAGATTTTGCAACTGACTCAGTACAACTGAGTTCCTTCATAAATTCATGTTCTTGGTAATATAACCCAACCGGTTTTTTCAGTCGATAAGCTTGTCCCCTCTTGCCTGCTTTCCTCACAGTCTGGCTGGTCTTTGGATTTAAGCCCTCTCATCCTTTTTCTTCAACTCCCTGAGTAAACTTTCCTCTCTGGGGTCATATTAGAGTACGATTGTCCCTCTTCCTAGTAGATGTTCATAGAAGACAAAAGGCTGTGAAATATTAAAGACAGACAAAATTACGGCTGCTTATACAAAAGTATAAGCCGAGGCACACCAGATTTCTGTTCAACGGGGGGCAAGAAAAGCCTCCACTGTGAGTTTCAGAGGCAGCTTGCACATGGACTTCCTTTCAGAATTGTGAGACAACAGGCATCTGTTTCTTTCACCACCCTGTGCATGGTAGTTATTGCATAGCCTCAGGAAATGAATCCAGACACATGAACAAACTTCTTCATGAGCTGACTCTACATCTTGATGTAAAAACCTGATGTGTATGTATATTGAATATATATATATATATATATTTGAAAATAGAAAGCATTCAATAATATAATACCTCTTCATTGTTTTTTATTGACCTACCTTTAAACTCCTCACCTTTCCATCATGAACGAAATGAGTGCAATGTCCTCTACTGTAAGGATAAGGTAGAACTGAACTTGAATTGAGCTTTCAGTTTTACCACCAGCTGGGTAGTTAGTTCTGTAGCCTAGGATGGTTTTCCTTTCTTGAAAATTAATCTTTCATCTCAGAATAAAGATGGCAAATAATGACTCTAGATCTTTTTCCATATTCGAAGTGGTTGTTATCAGGAGCTATTAGAATTTGTTTCTTCTTGTGTGGCTATTCTCCTGATATCAACACTTCATTGCTTGCCTTGCCCCTGCAGAGGTTTTAATTGTTCTTATTTGCTTAAACAATTGAATTTGTCCTGGTTACCTTTTATAAAGGGAAGTCTGACTGCTTGAAAAATTCTTGTTGTGTCTTGGAAATTTTAGAACTTGGAAAATTAGAGCTTTTCACTTTATTTTTAAATTTCTACTAATTTTAAAAGCCTATTAATTCCCCCTTGTTTGTGACTCACACTTTCATCATCAACAAGACGCCTTTTAAAGAAATAATGTGACTCAGGAGGAACATGTGAGGCTGGGGGATGCTGATATTGAGGGCAAAGCCAGAGTGTTGAGGTTTATTTTTCTTAAGAAACCTGGAAGCTGTAGATGAAGACTTGTGAGAGTGTGTTTTGGTTTGATTTGTTAATGTCTAGTAGATTTCAAAGCCAGTTTTCCACACTTCCTCATAGTTTAGTATTGGTTGGACATGCAGCCAATCAGCAGGACAATTGCCTTCATTGATTATTGTTGTGATACTAATTCTTACTTTTTTATTCTTGTGGCTTTAAAGTATGTTTTCTCTTTTTAATAATATTTTATTAATTTTTGAGAAATTTATACATTGTATTTTGATCATATTCATCACCAGCTCCTCCTCTTAATTCCTCCAATGTCTACGCTCTCACACACACACCTCAACTTTTTGTATTCTGTTTTTATTTTATTTTACTTTTTAAAATGTTACCATATGGACTGTAATTTGTGCTGCCCGTTTACTTTTGGGTGTAGAGCCATATGCTTTAGGCTGGGTGTTAATCTAGAAGGAGCTTCACCTTAAAAGAAAACTTCCTTCTCCCTATCAACTGTCTATCAAGCTATCAACTGTCCATAGCTCCTCAGTGGGAGAGGGACCTTGTAAATCCCTCCAACTCAGTACTCCATTGTTGACTAACTTGATCTTGTGTAGACAACCGCAGCTGGTGTGAGTTTCTGAGTGTGGCAGTTCTGTCACATCCAGGACATCATTTCACTCTTTAATCTTTTCTTCCTTTCCAGCAGTGATCCTTGAGCCTTGGGAAAGGTTGTTAGAGATGACTCACTTAAGATTGAGCACCCCCAAACACTTATTCTTTTTACTACGACCATCTGTGAGTTTCTTCAACAACCATCATCCCTGCTCAATGATACTTCTCTGACTAGGTCTTTAACTCTTGGTCCCATTGTGCCTGCCCATCTCCAGTGTGATGAACCTTACGGGTGTGTGCCATCACTCTCAGTTTATGCCATGCTCTGATTGAACTAAAGCTTTGTAGTGCTAGGCAAGCATTACCAACTGAACTACATTCTCAGTAGTTGCTTCTCTAACTTTGCATACCACCTAATAACCAATTTTGCATATAAATCAATGAGAGATGCTGGAACTAATAACAGAATTCACTTTAACTTCCACAATAGCGTGTGTGGATCAAGGCCAAAACATTCTTTGAACCAGTAACAGGTGCTGAGAAACAATTAACAGGCCCACAGAAACCATTGGGAAAATGATGCAACATACCTGATTCATCTAAAGGGGAACTGTATTGTATAATTATATAATATATTCAGAAATAATTTTAATAATGTATTTTCCTTTTGAAGTAGGAATGTCTGAAGCAGTTGAGTTTAATTATCATAAACTTTTTAAAAATATATAGGGTCTCATGTAGCACAGACTGATCTTGTAATTGAAGATGATTTTGAACTGACCATGCTGCCTCTATTACACATATTCCCATTCCCATTCCCATGTTCTGATTCTTGATCTATAACCCCAAGGAGCATCTTCTGGAGTTGATCCAGACCCAGGAATTTGGACTGTGAGTCTGACTGAACAGCTTCTTTTGAGACATTTTAGGATAGAGGTTAAAGAGTGGAAGGCTACAGGAAATGACTCATATCTAAATCACTAAACTATTATGTCATGGAGGGCAATGTAAGGAATATCTGCATGATATTGTTTCTATAATTGTGTATCTATTTGGGTAGTGTTTTTCTCAAGTGTGTACATGTGTGCTTTGGGAACTGCATGTATTCTTACAGGCACTTATGCACAGCCAAAATGTAGACAGCTGGCAAAACTCTGGATTTTTCCCTTTGGGATTCCTTTCTGTTTTTGAGTTAGCATTGTTGAGACAATATCTTGCTGTGTTGATTGGGCTTCTATTTAACTTTCAGTGGTCCTGAAACATGTTTTTTAAAGGCCACTATTACAGGAGTGTGCCACATGGCCAACTGAGACTGTTATAGAAATACCAGAGACTGTGATTCCTTTCTTTTCTTAAAAAATTAAAGCACAATTACATTATTTCTTCCTTCCTCTCCTTCAAAGTCCTCCAATGCCCCATTCCTCTCAAATTTATGTCCTCTTGTTTTTTATTAGTGATGTGTGTGTGAATAAAATACAATACAGCCTGCTAACTTAAGTGTATAATTTTAGGGTTAAATTATAGGGTTAGCACAGCAAATTGTGGGACTAATCCCTAGGGAAGACTAATTCTCCCTCCCTTAGCAGTTATTAATTGGCTATGACTCTTTATCTATGTTTGGGGCCCAAAGAGATTTATTTCCTTCATCCACACTGGCATGTCAACTAACTTTGTCATCATGAAGTTCTTGTTTAGGAAGCCATGCTATTGAAATTTCATCAGTTAGCTTCCTTGTCATATCTAAAAGACATAATGTGACAGCAGAGTTCCTGGTCCTCTTGGTCTTGCAGTCTTTCTGTTTGTCTTCTGCATAGTGATTGTGTTGGAGATGTATCAACTGCGGTTTGGTACCTTATGGACAGGCCACTGAGTGATTACTACAATTACTTAGCATTTTTCTTTCTAGTCCTAAAATTCTCTGAAAATTTTGTCTGTATTCAGTTGGCTTGAAAAAACATCTGGTCCTCAGTTGTAAAGCTCTGCACAGAGGTTTGACTGTGGTCATGGAGTCAGAAAGCAGAATTCTCTATAGTGGGAGATGAGTACTTATCTGTACTCATCTGATGACTGAAAACTGTTGGTAGCTAGCAGAATTCTAAGATGGGTCAAATATTCAAAGCTGTGTTGTACACCCTGAGAAAACTTTCCTACAGACTGCAAGAACTAGTGAATATGATAGGGTTGGTTGTCACACTTTAAATATCCTTCATTATGTTAAACACTACCTTGATGGATAGAAAAACTTTTATAATAAGGAGGCAACAAGACCAGTGGGTGAATCCTAAATGCTGAGAATTATCCCAGCTGAACCAGTAAAGAAGTGGACCCTTCATCCTAAATATAACTGTCAGGAATTGGATTTCGGTAACTACCAATGAACTTGGAAGAGGCATGAGATAAGACAAAAGCCCTCAATTTTCAGTCTAGTGAAATCCTAAGCTGAGAGTTTGCCTACTCTGTGCTGAATGCCTAATCCCTGAGAGCAATGTCATAAAAATGAGTCAGATGTTCTTTTTTTGTATCTGTGTATTCTTATATATATGGGCATATATGTACATGCAGGTGTATGATTGTGTGTATATGCATGCATGTGGCATCAAGAAGTTGATGTTTGGTTTCTTTCTTTAATTGTTTTCCATCTTATATACTAGGCAGAGTTTCTGGTTTGAACTCAAAGCTTGCTGATTCCTTTGGTCTAGCAAGCCTGGACCCTCTGCCTCTGTCTAGTGTTGCTGCAATTACAGACTTGTCACTGTGCCCACCCAGCATTTATGTAGGTTCTCAGGTCTTCACAATTACTGCTGAGTTATCTCCTGGTCTTGAATATTGTTCAAACCACAATAGCTGGCTGCTATACATGATCAGAGAATCAATTCGTTCAGAAGACTGATAAGGAAGAAACTATATCCTAAGTTGTCTAGTGACACACGTGGTATTCTCTCCCCTTATCATAGATGGATCCAAAGCCATGTTGTAGACATTTCTTTCATACATATATGGAGACTCACTGAGCTTTTTCCTGAATTAGCAGAGTAATTATCTGTGCTAAAACTAGTGCCTGTCCAAATATGGACTGTTGTATAGGGATTTAAAGAAGATAAATGGCAACTTCCCACTTATACCTTGACGTCAAATAGCTCCTTTTAACTCTTTTTCCTAAAGTGTATATTTCTGAATATCCTTTTAGCATACCGATTGTTTGCAGTGAATATATGAAGTTACCCTTTTTGCAGGCTCAGGGGGAGATGAAAAAACCATTCCATAAAAAATTTATATTGGTTTCCCATCTGAGTACACTCCAGTTTTCCTGCTGACATTCCAATACTCAATGCCTCATTTCTCTGTTAAGCAGAAAAATGTTAGCCTTGAATTTTTGATATGTCGTAATGACCATTTTCCATGCCCTCCTCCAATGTTTCCTGATGAATTTGGGGTACTGTATTTGACCATGCTGTACTTTCCTTGCTAAATAATGCTTTTTGCATGAATTGGCTTCTGACTCATATCCTATTTTGGCAGCTTTGTGATGCAAATAAATTCACAACTTAACACCTTGTCAGTCTTTTAGGCAGGTCAGCTTGCATTCACACATGAATCAAATGTGTTTAAAATAAAGGTGTCCATCAGTCAGTAACATGCCTTCTTAATTGCCCTTTGGTAGAATGGGACAAGCCTATATGGGGAAAATTTTTAAAGGGTCTGGGAAGAGCTTTTTGGCCCCGTTTTGATAGCCACTACCTCACAGCAATATAAAGACTCCCCTGGCTCTAGGAATGGAAGTGAGTGTTGTAAACCCGTAGCATGTAGTCATACAAGCTCTAGACCAACTCATCGTGTTTTTCATTTCTTGGGGAGAATTGCTCAATTCTCACTTCATCCTCAGTTAGTGGCAGCACCTATTGTTGTGGAGGAGTGTGCCTGTGTTGCAGTGAACTTAGCTAAATTGTGCTCATGGCTTAACACTTAATTTTTTAAAGTAACTTTTGTACATTTCTAAAGTTAAAAGCAAAAGCATGGTTTAATTCCATTATACCAATCATCATGTTTACACAAGAATGAGTTTATTCTCTCCTATATTTAAACAAATTTAATCACAAAGAATATAAGGACATGAAAGATTACAAAACAACCAAGAATGGACTCCACAAATATATATATAAGAAGAAAAACTGACCTTTGTTATCTCTTTGCTGAGGACCTTTTCGATACTTCATTTATTGCCTCACTAAATATTATATTTCCCTATATACTTTATTCATTTAGCTTTCATCCACTCAGCCTCCTATTCATTCACCCATCCCTCTATTTATCCACCCGTCCACCTATCCATCTACCAATACACTCCAAAGTCTAACATCCACTGAGTGTCTGCCATGTCTTTATCTACTCACCATCTCACTTACTCACCTAGTCATTCATCTATCTACCGTATCCATACATCTGTTACTATAGCACAGCCCTGCTTACTGCCCATCATTCTGTCATTTTCCAAGCACTAACAGATGATCCAATATCCAACATGAGTTTCTCTGCATAACCCTTCTGTGGTACAGAGAACAAAGGAGCTTAGACTGGATGGTAATATTCAGCTGAATGTATCCAAACCTTTGAAATTAGCTTCTGCAATCCATTCTTTCCCTACCCTGTTCTCTGCCCAGCCCACCTCCTTTATGTAACTCACTCTTGTTGTCAAACAGTGTAGAAATCACAGCCTTGAAATTATGTTTTGTAGCAGTCCTACAGAGTTCAGGAAACTGTTCTTGTAATATAAATTATCTATGTTTCATTTCTCTTCATAAACTATTTTATAGCACACCAAAAACTTATTGTCTTTACTCCAAAGGCTTATTTGTTAACCAAGCTGAATGGATTTTTGGTTATTCATCTATTTATTCATGGTAAGAAGAGTGACTGTCCTCATGGTCACAGTCACTGATTTCTTCTTTCTAATGAATCTCTTAAGCCAGACAGAGATTCTTATGAAATATCACATCCTCCTATTTCAGTTGATTCTTCCACATAATAGAAAACTGAGTAGGCCTAGAGGACTGCAATTACTGCTTTGTTTGGAGTAATGCCAATATATGATCAATTACATCTTGATGACTATATCCCCATACACTTGATTGCAGAGGCCAGTATCAGCCTCAATATTCAAAGTAATCAGAATGCCTTCATCATCTCAGAAAGCAGACAACTTGATTTTGCACAATCAAAGATATGTCATTGCCACTCTTCTTTCTGAAAGATAGAGCCATATTCTTTGGGCCAGTGGAGTGAAAGAAGGAAGGATGACATCATAGTGTTCACCAGTTCCCTAGATGTTTCCCATAGAAGTCAGTGTGATACATTGAAACACATGATCACAGAGCTATCTTGGTTCTCTGCCAGTTTGGGAACATGAACAATTTGAACTGGGATTGGGAAGTCTCCAAAGTCTCCATGTATGAAATTTTATTAAGTAACATAAAGCAGAGGAGACTTTGGGGTATTTTATCTAAAAGGCTTTCCAAAAGTACCTGTCCCTGTTTTTACAGAGGGAAAGGATTTGGGTAGTTTTAGAAGGACTTTCTAAGCAATCAGGACATAAAAAGAGACAGGACAAAAGCAAACAGAAATGCAGCCTTCACTTCTGCTCTATTCCAAAAGGAGTACTGGAATGGGAAACTGATCAATTCATTCTCAGAGACTTATCCTTTTACAGCATGTGGCAGATGAGGGATGAACATGCCAGGCATGGAAAGCAGCCCACAGCATCTTGCAAGGGTACCATTGCTCTCTACTACACTCAAATGCTGAATTTTATGTTAGAGAGTTTTATAAGAAGTGTGTGTGTGTGTGTGTGTGTGTGTGTGTGTGTAAAAACCCCATTCTCACCATTACTCATTCTCTTCTTGGGCTCTTTGATAGTAGCATAAAAGAAAACATGTTGGTGGGATTACAGAGACTGCCATTTTGAGCAAATAGGAAGTGAATTTTCTGGCCCAGCCTAAATACCCTTAGAAAGCCATGTTTACAAACTTACAATACTTTTCTCACACATTTACTCCCATGAAGATTGATGTTTGAATTCTTTTCTTACTATATGTCACTTAAAGATTAGCCTTTTATTTCCTTAGAAGCATTTTACTTTTCTAACTGACTTCTCATTGTTGAATAACAGAATGTGAAAAAAAAA
>LOJH01007144.1:0-26002 GCA_001685095.1 Ellobius talpinus
ACACACATTAATAGAAATGGGTTAATCAAGATGTGAGAGTTAGCTAAGAGGCTAGACATAATGGGCCAGGCAGTGCTTAAATGAATACAATTTGTGTGTTGTTATTTTGGGTGTAAAGCTAGCCATGCGGGAGCCAGGTGGGACAAAAAGCAGGCCTGCACCCCCCTATTCACTACAGGCAAGAAGTAAAGGCAGCCCCTGGCTACCAAATATTGAGACATTGAAGTCCTCAGTCTAATAGCTTGGAAGGAACACATTAGTCACCAACCGTGTGGAGAACTCTGGATATGGTACCTCCACCACCTTGTCTTTGGGAGCATCTGATACTGATAGCTGCATTGTACCTTGCAAGAGATCCTGCACCACCACTTAGATAAGGCACACTTTCATTCCCACTACACAGAAAGGGTAAAGTGGTCGGTATATTTTGCTCTACATTTCTAAATTGGAGGATAATTGGCTATGAGTGTGTAGGCAATGAATCCAATTTGCTGACAAGTCACTCTTAACATCATTTCATTTTATGTCTTTTATATTAGACAATTTAACTTCCATATCTACATAAAACAAGTACAGTGGATACATGCCTAATTTCTTAGAATTTGGTCCTGAGGCAAAAATCTGTAAGTATGTGATAATGAAATCCAACATCTTAAACTTTCTATAATCCATATTATCTTAGAAAAATAATTAGACCATTTACAGTGTTTGTATAAGACTGTCCACCTCATGTCTCAAATGGCTTGAGCTTATAACCAAATGTGATTGTTGGTCTTAATTTTTACCTTAACAGGATTTAAAATCAGCCCAGCATTTATGATCCAACCCATATCAGGGCATGTCTGTGAGGACATATCCAAAGAGGATCAACTGCCTCAATTTGGGTGGTACCTTCCAATGGTGGTTGATACCTGAAGAGATTCAAAGGAAAAAGCAATATTGTCTGCTTGCATTTGCTCCTTCCTGAGTGCATCCAGTTCTAATTTCTTTGCCCTTCCACTATGAACTGAACACTAGCAGCTCTCCAGGAATCTTCCTGGCTGGTAACACCTTTTGGGTTTACTGAGACATCCAGTTTTCGTCAGTAAGAAGCTACTGGATTCTCAACTTGTCCCGTGTCAGGTGGTTGTTGTCTGACTACCCAACCCCTACGATGTAAGCTGGTCTAATAAGTCCTTTTCTATGAGACATACTTCCCATTGGTTCTATTCTTCAGGAGAGCCCTGCCAGAACAACAGATGTGCTCCACAGACTAAGAGTCATTTTGACCTAGAAGACATACCCAGACAACCAAATCTAGACTTTTAAATCGAGTACTCCACAATGTAATAGTTATTGTGCTTGGGTTTCAGAAGTTCTCAGTATGAGTAACATGGCAAGAGGGTCTTTCTAGAGAAAAAAGTAAGTGCTGGAATGCTAATATTCTCAGTTAACACTCTCATCAGTCTCTCTGGGGTGGGATGTGGTCTTGGCACTTTTCTGATTTCACATAGGATCTCCTCATGGAACTCAGGCAAGTATTGAACTGAAGATTTCCATGCCTCAGCCTTCTCAGTGCTAACACTACAGCCTGGTTCTGGGGCTTCCGTTTTATTTTTAATTTTCTTCAAAATAATTTGCGTTTGCATCTGTCTGTTTGTGGGTCATGAGTGTAAGCATCTGCAGAGTCTAGAAAAGGGTGTGGCATGCCCTAGAGTCAAACATGTGACCGGTAGACATCTGAGAATGATGTTGGGAACTAAACTTGTATCCTCAGAAGAAACTTTTCCCTATCTTAACCACTGAACCATTTCTCCCGCCCCCAGGGCCTTCACTTCCAACAAGACTTCTTTTCTATCCTCATTGCTAAACTGTACTGGAGCCTGCCATGGCTCCTTGCAGTTAATGACAGCCCTGATGTGTCGATGCTGTATCCTCTGGGCCTTGCAGCCCTGGCTTGCTTCCTTCTCTGGGGTCCTTATATGCTGAATAACATCAGGATGCTAATGGGTAAATGAATGGAAACACCCTCAGAAAACCTTTTTCTAATTTCAATCTACAAATATGGGTTATTAGTTAAAAGAAATTACCATGACTATTATAAAAAGCTATTCAGTAGAAATCCTGTTGTATTTCCATCACTCTACGTTCAATAAAAACAAACGCTATGTTTTTTTCAAAATTAGATACATATTTCTAAAATTTTTATGTGCACACCAAATCTAGTCACACACAGAGAGGGTGTGTTCCAACTCCCTTCTCTGTTCCCACACAAATTTCCAACATGTTGAGAGGCCTTTGAAGCTGATGGAATAATATTGTGTGTGAGCACATGGGTATGGACAAGGATGAGAAAGAACACAATTAAATATTACCAGAGCATAGCGACTTTGCCCTGATTCCCATGTGTTTTCTCAAAGGCAGACTTTGCTGGGCAAAACTGACACCACTGGGCAAGAGGCTGCAGCGTTCTTGCCGTCAGTACTGAAGGCGGAGGGTCTGGATTATGTTATAAACACCTACGATCATGTGAACCCCATGGTGACCCACCCATAACTCCAGAGGAATGTAAATCTGGGGTAGGAACATTGTTGCGTGTTCTTGGTTTGAAGGCCTGTTGCTTTCAGTGGAAGATGTGAAGTAACTTTGTCTTTCCATACTTCCCAGGACTGTCAGCTAGGGAGCAAGGGAGAAGGTTGTGACCGAGCAAACTGACAAACATGAGCAAGGGAAGAGTTTGGAGTGTGGATTACAGGGCAGTAAAAGGTCTGCATTGCGAAGTCTGGACGCTAGCTTGGCCTTGAATTCTCTCCCTCTCGTCCAGTCCTCAGTAATCTCGCTCTTCCCAGGCCAGAACTTCTGGGGCCCTTGTCCTGTCTCCTGTCATTTTGTTCTGTTGTCTCTTTGTTTTACCTTAGCATTTTATTTCTTCCTTATTCCCGATGACAGTTTCTCAAACACTAAAAGATTTCAGAATTTGCCAGAGATACTGTAAAAACACAAGTTTCTGAGTCTTGAATCAGAATCAGTAGTGTGTGTGTGTGGTACCTGGGCATCTTTCCCTCCTACCATGAATTTAATGCAGGATGTCTGGGGAAGAAAAACAAAGTTGCCAGTAGAGAGGATCTTAAAGCATCAATATGGAGAACTGAATTAATGCAATCGTATGTGAGTGTATTGTTTTTGAAATGGAATAGATGGTCCAGGCCAACAACATGGAGGCTGGATTTGCCTCCTTCATGGCAACATCACATCAGAGAAGCGGCTCATCTGCTCCTTGCCTTGTTTTCTCACTGAGACCATGAGGTGTGTTGGTGTTAGCTCCACAGGGATGTTTTAAGGGTTAACATGGAAAATGTCCAGGATAGAGCCAGATGTACCAGGAGCACTGGTCCATTTGTCTTGGCCAGGAGGGTATGATGTTCTCTGCGTTCACCTTAGATTTGTACACTGTAGACTGACTATCCCGGGCCTGATAGCACAGGCATACATCCTAGTTTGTACTTTGCCATGCTTACATCTTGCCATGCATTGAATTACGTCCTCATTCCAGGCTAAATCAAAACCCCAGTTTCCAGTAAACATGGGGAGATGGCAAGTGTTGATGGAGGCAGGGAACTGTGCTGAGCAGCTGCCGTCTGACGTCTGCTGAGAATGCTCAACAAACCACATAAACAAGGAAAAGACATATATCTACCAGAGGTTTCACAGGCAGCATGGCCTTCCTAATGCCTTGATTTTGGACCCCTTGCCTTCAGTCCAGGACATAATGCGTGTCTGTTGCTTTAAGTCACCCAACTTGTAACCGTTTGGTGGCAGGAATGCCTATGAAATGCATGGCAGCCTCCATTTTCAAAGTCAGGGTTTAGGGATTCCTGAGTGTTTCCATGCCTCTTCATATAGGGTGTGCACCCTTTTTTTAGGGTGACCCCAGGTGGGAACCAAAAGCCGCATGTAACTGAGGTTACTTGGCCAGGAGTCTTCTAGGGAGTCCAGTATGCTTTGTTTATACAGCTTCACATTTTCTTATCACTAAGTGTCTAGCTGCAGATGTCTCACTAAGTGTCTAGCTGTAGATGTATCTACAGAGCAGGCTGAGCACCTCCTGGTTCGTTTTATTTTCCACAGACTTCTGGTGTCTGTTTGGTGCCACTTGTTGACGCTGAGTGTCACCAAACAGGTGACAGAGAACAGACAACCATGTAAAAATAGACCAAGGAAAGGCCAGAGATAGGAAGCTGGCGACTGCGTGTCAGTGGGCAGAGCAGGACGACTATTCAGGCGCACTTCTATTCACTATGCCAGAGGAGGAGGGGTCACTGTAGCCATCCAGAGTGGCTCCAGTGGAAAAGGCCTGCGTCACTAAATGTATGGAAACCTCATTTTGTGCAAACACACAATTAGAGGCCTCATCCTGAGGTCTGTCTTGCTCACCGAATTCTGTGCTTATGGTTTGGCGTTTGTTATTCTTTAGGCTTCTGGGTACACCATGGGGAAGATGTGAATGATGACCATAGTATAAAAAAAAGCTCTTTGTATTTTGTTCAAGATAGAACAAACAGAAATGCCTTTGCCATTTGCAGTCTCGTCTTTAGTCTCTAAATGTGTTTGCTTGAGTCACAGCTTTTGAAACAGTACGAGCTCCTTTTGCAGTTGTCACAGTGCCCTTCCTGGTGGCAGTCGCTGCCTCCTACCGTCCAGCTCAGTCGAAGGAGCACTGCAAACAGCGTCCATTTTACCTCATAGCTGGAGTCTTTTCCCCTCCAGTGCCTTTAGTCTGTTTATTAAACAGATAGAAAATGACTCAAATAGATTCCTGAAAGCCTGGACGCTACTTCGCAAAACAGGGAAAGGATTCACTCGCATGTCCTTGCCAGGAGAATCACAGCCCATTGTACAGAACTGACGTTTTACGTGCAGTGACTACCCAGACACAGTGGGATTTTCCACGTGGACATGATTGGCAGGTTGATACTTAGGTTTACATAAGCCCTCATTGTTGGGGGTGCACTGCAGGATGATTATCTGTGTCTCGAAAGTCTGCTCACTAGATGCCAGTAACATCCTCCAAATTGTGACAAGTAACACTGTCTACAGACATGGTTAGATGTCCCCTTGGACGGGAGAAAAGATTGCCCCTGGTTGAGAATCCTGCCCTAGGAAAGGATGGTATGCTGCAATAAGGCACTACTTTAAGTTTAGGAGGATCTGTAGCCTGGAATCCCTCTGTTTATTGTAGGGATGTTTGCTTTGCATGGCCTTGACCTGGTGGAGCCATTTATTTATCCAGATAACATTATCCAGAGAAGCATTTGTTTTTTTGAGGATAGAATAAATGAAATGAGGAAACATGCCCAGGTCAAGGTCCTAAGGCTGGCTATAGGTCATTGAAAAGGGGACAGTATAATTAAATGGACATGAACCTTATTTGCATGCTCACTTAGGAACCACTGCCAGGGAGGGGTGACGTCCTTCAGGATGTACACATTTGCTTTTAGGTAAAAGAGGGAGTTGTTATCCCTTATGATTCCAGATCACTTGCTTCTAGAATTTCCAGGAATCAAGGACGTTATCTCCTGTGCCCAGGCCCAGACCCAGGGACACGCCTAAGTCCATTCCTGCTGCAGAGCCTCTCACTGGCTGTGGGATATGGGATGTGCTTGGCTTGCTTCGCCCACCACTCTCCACCTGGTTGCTTCTCTATGTCTCATCCTGCATCAAAGATGTCCTTCTACCCATACACTGGTTTCTCACTTGAACCTTTTTTTTCTACCCAGGTTATTATTTCATCACTCCATATTTACTGGTATGCTTCTTTCTCTCTCTCTCTCTCTCTCTCTCTCTCTCTCTCTCTCCATACTCTCTCTTGTGTTATGTGTTGTTTCTGTTATCAGACCCTAAGTTTCTGAAGTATATGAATATGAATATGAAGTATTCATAAATCAATATTTGTTAAATATATGAATGAATTAGTGAAAGTTGCTGTCTTGGTTCCTCTTCCATTGCTTTTGTGAAAAGACACCATGACCAAGGCAGCTTATAAGAGAAAGCATTTAACTGGGGACTTGCTTATGGCCTCAACGGTTACTCCATGACCATCACGGGTGTGGGAGGAGCACAGGGGCAGGCAGATAGGCATGGTGATAGAGCATCAGCTGAGCTTACATCCTGGTCCAAAGGTAGAAGGCAGAGAGAGAAAGTGAGACTGAGTCTGAAATGGGCTTTTGAGACGTTGAAGCCCACTCCCAGTGACTACCTCCACCAACAAGGACACACTACTTAATTTCCCCTGAACATTTCCACCATTGGAAGCAAATATTCGAATATATGAGACTTTGGGACATTTCTCATTTAAACCACTACACTGGGCATTTGAAAGTCATAGCTCCTCCTCCTTCCAAGAGAAATCATTGTCTTTATTACATCCCCTTGAAGAAACAGAGTTCTGAATATGTTATTATCTGGCTCATGGATTGGAAACTGAATTCACCGATATAGTTATTTCTTTTTCAATCCAGGTATAATTTTGGCGAAAGCATGCACAGGGGCTGACTAATGGCAAAGAAGATGGCTTAATTTAGTGTTGTGTATTATGCAAATTCAGGTTCCACCATACGGGGTTGTGTGTGATGTAGCTTTGCTTGTGAGAGCCAGTGAGTCCCCTAGGAGTGCTCAGGTGGCTGAGAACTCAAGTGACTCCATGTTTATCTTCAGAGTCACACAGCTGGGGTGCTAAGTGTTGGGGTTAAAATCATGTGGGCCCTTAAATGCTAAACTTTATGTCAGCTGGAGAGAAACAGACTTTATAGCTCCCCGACAGGAAAATATGACTCAAAGGAACTCTGCCTTTTTGCCTGCTAGTCATGGGATCCATTGCTCATAGATAGGCCTTAAAGGAATTCCAGAAACAGGGCCACACTAACTAGGTGAGTTTGACAACTGCTGGCTTCATAGGAATTTGCTATTTAGCTAGGTCTTTATTAGACCATAGCTCTAACCAAGGCTTCAATTATGGCTTTTCTGCAAAAAGGAAAAAGAAATCTTGAAGGTTTGTAGCCAACTTTGGAACTGACTTCTGGTTCATCTTGGAACACAAAAGTGACCAGTTTGGAGACAATAAAAGAGAAGACTGCAAAGTACAGAGTCCAGATCTGTGAAGTGGCTCCAGCTCCAGATCGTCTCCAGAATGCACTAAGTGTGCATTGCGGAACATGTGGGTTCAGCAGGCTGCCAGCAACTTCAGTCTTTCAAAGATGATTTAATTAATTCCCGTAGCTGCAGTATTAAGCGCAAAGAAGCCATTTGAAAAAATTTAGGAAATTCATAATAAAAATACTATTGACGATTAGCTGGGCATGGTGGCACAAGCTTTTAATCCTAGTACTTTGGAGGTAGAGGCAAGTGGATAACTGTGAATTCAAGGCTGACCTTGTCTACATAGATGGTCCCAGGACAGTCATAGTTACTTATTTACTCTGTCTCAACAACCAACCAACAAACAAACTCCTACACACACTGCTTGTTGATGATAAGTCGTCCACCATTCTCTTTGTCAGTATGTTTCTGGGTTTCTATTGTTGCACGAATGTTAGCCTACTTGAAGGATATATCCTTAGAAATGAAAGTGACTTAGGGGTTGTCTTGCTCGCCATTGTTATAGACACAGAAAGTAGATAGGACTTTTCCAAGGCCCAAAGTAACATTGGAGATACTTGTCCAAGAGAGAACTAGAATTAAAATTTACTTTTGGACTCAGTTTTCCCTTCTTCTCTGAGTGGTGACTGGCATCAGTAAATGTCAGTCAGTGACTTGGGTTCTCTTCTCTGTGAGGCACCGGAGAACTTAGTGACATCTGCCTGGTGTGGATTCTCTGAAGTTGCCTGTAGCTACGGGCACTGCAGGAATTTTACAGCATTTTTAGGAGAAAAACCAACGTGAGTTGTTAGCTCCAGTGCAGGTAAGAAGAAGGACTGGAGGTGACATTTTGGTGCTCCGAGCAATAGGCCGTCCTCTTGGGGAAGAATAGACAAAGATAATCAAGTAGACAGGAGGCAGCTGGATTCTGCAAGTACCCTGAGCTTCACTCTGCATGGAAAGTCTATCTCCTGTAGTTGCTATAGCAGAAAACATTATATTCTGGTAAAATTGCTAAGACACCCCTGTACACTATTAATAAGCAGCGAGCGAAGTAACACCTTACTGCCTTGATAGTTGTGAAAATCTTACTGTGACATGTGGTTTTTTATTGATAAATTCCAATAGTTAAATCAAAGTCAATTTAATTCTGACTGCATATCAGCTGCATCTAGGAGCTACAAAGAAGGACTCCATGGAGCTTGGGCCCTGCCATAGACCAATTACATCATATTTTCTACACCTCAATGTGCAGTGCTTTAAAACACTCTGCAGATGGCTTGAGGCCGGATGAAGAGCCTCTCTCTGTGGAAGCCACACCCTCTCATGGGGCTACATCTCAAGGTTCTACCACAATGGGGTTTATACACACAGCCAGCAGTGTATGTGCTGTGTAGGAGGGCGTGGAGGGCAGGCTTGCTGCACGATAATGCTTGGTGCTGACCTTTTAGTCTCTACAATGCATGCATTTTCCAGTGTACTGCCTTTGGATGTTTATCACTTTCATTCTCCATTGCTGATTAAAACAAAGCCACATCAAATCTTTACCCAAGCAAACCAGGTCCTCAGCTGAAATAGAGGAAGGTGTTCATATACGTCTATGCTAGGCTGTGTGGAGGGGCTGTCACACACAAAATTGTAACTGTAGAGGGTCTGAGAAGTTGTAGAGACAAAGGAATACATGCAGCCATCAGGAAGCCGCTTCTTGTGACACATTGCTGGGATTATTCCTGGGATTAACCCCCGTTATGACTTGAAAGTATTTTCTATTTTTTGTTTTCTTTTGAAGTGAATCATGGTAGCCTTCTCTTTCCTTCAATGAAGACTCTGTATGAATAATATTTGTCCTGTAAATGTCCCAGGAGCCTGACAATAAGCAAAGAGCTCTCACTCCAAGGTCTTTTCCAAATTATCATGCAAACCAAACCGGTCCCCTCCCCTGGGGATTTCTCTTCACTCCTGATCATTGGCATCTTGCTCTTCTCAAGGGTCTCACCAGTGGCCACTCCTTTTCAAGACGAAGCAGTCTGTAGCATGGCAAGGCAAAGAATCTTAGAGGTGACATTCCTTTTGAGACATCAAGTCACGCTTGCTTTAGAACATCATCTGATTATGGGGGTGCTTAATGTTCGGTAGCAACTGACAGACTTAATATGTATCTCCCGTTACCAAGGTATTTTGTCTGTGAATCCAGTAAAGGTGTATTTACACTAGTCATTCATAAAAGAGGTCATGGTTCTTGAGGGCCGTGGAATCTAGCCCACTATTCTAATGGGCATATTGACTTTCCACATCACATGTTCTCTTGAAAATAGCCATCTTTCCTTGTTACTTTACTATTTTTCATGTATAATTAATATATAATCCCCACTATGTATTTATTTCGAGTCCTTCAACACAATTGTGCTTTGTAGTAGTCATTAGTTTTTGTAGGCTACCTGTAATTTGTCAAAGTCACTTTGATTTTGGGTTAAACACGGATGTTAATAGGGTCACCATAACGGGTGTCATTTGTGAGGTGGAAGACCTTTCCACTTGTCTACTCCAAGCTCTGACAAAACATTATATGTACTAAAATTGTGGTTCTGGGCTGCATGTTTAAAACCTAGTCACACACCTAACATTCTCATTACACTCCAGCACTCTTTCTTGATGCCACTTCCTCTTCCTATATATTTTTAACTGAATGATATTGCAGATATTTTACACTCATTCTGTTGCCGAGCTTTCTATTGGAAGTCAAGTTGGTGACTCTTAGACATATTCTAGTAAATCTATCTGCCATTACAGGAGACAAGAACAGGTCGCATATCTGAGCTAAAAGCCAGCCTTTCGTCTTACATGGCGCAGACACCAGAAAAGAAGTAGTAATATCTGACCCCCAGAATTCTACATTCTCTCTGCTCTGATTCTGTTTTTACCTTTTTATCAAAGAAGAGATCTGTGATCTATAAGAGACCAGCTCTGGGGTGAAAGAAACCATCTCTGCTATTGGAATAATGAATAACAATTCAGATCCTCTAAGCAAGAAAAGCCTCCAGCTCTGCGTGTTCATCGTCTCAGAGTGATCAAGCCAAAGAGGAGGAAGAAGTGGGGAAGCCAAGCAGCAACCAGTGGCATCCTGAGAATGTGCTTGGGACACCCTGGAGCTTAGCGCTGATCTGTGGCAGCCCAGGAGGTCAACACTAGAAGGCCCAAGTAGGACGTATTATATTGTGTTTCTCTAATACCCAAGTTTAAAAAAATCAAAATAACATTGAAAAATACACACTAAAATACACATACAAGTATTTCAAATACAGGCAAACTGTGTGTGTGTAGGCATATATACATATAGAACATGTTTTCCTTCTCTTAGGCTGATAGTTTGGCCATTTTAATCATTGTTTCAGATTTTTTTTATACAGGTTTGTCAATAAAAGGCATGAAGGAAGCTAGCTGATAATGTGATCCAACTGTGTTTTCATTAAAACAGGACTGAATCAGTCTAGGAAGTTCAGAGTGTTGATTCAATTCAGCCTCTATTTTCTGGTGACTGACTCAGTCAGTGCTTGATTCTGGGGTCCACCTGGAGGTTTAGGGCAGCGATAGAAGTGAGGGCATTGCCTTGCTCAGCTGGACTCAGACGTGAAATGAGGCACAAAAGGGAGACAGATAGCCACTCTCCTCCAAAGGAACGAGAGGAGAGCACTGTCCTCTTAGCGAACAGTGAAACCTTGCCAGGAAAGCTTTCCAGCGCCACGACGGTGAGAAAGGAACAGCTAGAGCTGACCTTGCCGACTCTCAGGAAACACGGGCACCTGAAGCTGCTACTGTGGGGTGCTGGAGCCCTGCGTGTGGGCATGGGGTACTATTCTGGGATCCCATGGACTCTGGGTCTGCTGGGGAGCTGGTCTTCCTAAGTAGTTCTTTAGCATGTTTTATGGGAACAATTTATTCTCAGATCTACTTAACTACAGAAATAGAAGGGGTTTATCAAAAAATAATTCGGGGGATTCGTTGTAACTGTTTGTTTGTTTGTTTGCTTGTTTTTTAACGATGCCCTTTCCAAAAAAGCAAAACAACAAATTAAACAGACAAAAGGCCTGGCTTTTTGAGGAACAAACTAGAAAGGAGGTTGTTGAATTAAAAAAAACAATCAGTGACGATTCTAACAAATCCAGTGCCCTTTCCTTAATCCATCCCGATATGCCCACCTCAGCCACGTTCTACTGCCCGCAACCTAGGGAAGGTATGGGAAGGTGCACACACAGCGAGGCATGACTAACAAACACTTCAGTTATTCTCAGAGATTAATGCAGCTTGTAAAATGCACTAGCTATGTCTGTTTTTGTTTCTGGCATTTGTGTTTTAGAACAAATATGTAATGCGTAGGGAGGAAGTCTCAGAGAAACTCCCTGCAGAACTCAATAGACCTTTCTCCCACCAGCGTCTAACTAAGGTTATTGTCAATAGCTTCCTGTTTCCACAATGTATGGCTCCGTGGCACGTATGTGTATACAGACCAAACAGGCAAATGGAGAACCTTCAGAAGAGTGTTTTGTACTTGTTGGGACCTGCTTCCTTGTTCTCTCCGGTTTACCCCACCCTTCACATCCAGCGGGACGAGCCCCACCCGAGGTGCTTTCATGAACCTGGGTGATCCAGGCGCTCTGAAAGCTCTCCAGCCAACGCCTTTGGTTCTATGTCCACGCACTGAGATGCCCCAGGAGTTTGTGCTTATCTCTGGTCTTTGCAACGTAGTGCCCCGTGCCTCCCTGGGAATGTGTGTGTCTGGGAATTTGCATAAGTTTCTACATCAATTTTTCTTCTTTCCTACCAACCTACCAGGATCTGGAGTCAGGTCCTACAGTGATGATATTCCTATTACTCCTAACTTAGACCACATCAAAAACATATGTTTGTTCTTCCTCAGGCTGCCATCGCCTATTTCAGCTGTTTCTTAACACCTCTGTTTCCCTGGAGTATGGCCTGTTACAGAAGGGTATAGAATAACAGTTGTTAAGAGCTCAGGCTTTTGCATTCTGTTTGGGTTCTAATCCTGACTCTTCTACTTTCTGTTTGTGCAGTTCTGAGCAATCCGTGTTTTCTTTTTGCAAAAATGGGTGTGCTGCTGATAGTAACAACAGTATGTAGCTCACAGGACCACTGGAGGAGTAAGTGCCATTGAGCATGCTGTAGGAAGTGCTAGAGGGGGCTTCCCATTCTTCTCTCCCTCATATCCACACTGTTAACACCAGGAGGCTGTAGCCAGTCTTTGAAAGGGCATATACCACCAGCTGACTCTGTGACCCCCAAGCCCCTTTGTGGGTCATCGATGCCTATAAAGATACAAATACTCTGATTGGGTAAAGAAGGCCATGCTGAACTGGCTTGTGGTTTTACATGTGGTTCTGGCTACACTAAAGCTGCTGCTGGCACCAGGCACCTTCACCTCCCTGGATGCTCTTGGTGGGAACCCTTTCTGTGCAAACATACACTTGACTTTGAAGACCGCCAAGAACTCTGTGGTCTGGGCTTGACTGTTGTCTGTCCTTTAGTTACACGATCTTACAATGGCCTATGTGTATATCCTCCCCTAAACCCTATACCCTTGGAGATGGGGCTATGATTCACCTACTCAGGTAATGCCTGACCCTGGATGAATGCATGAATGTATAAATCCATACATGAGTGTGCCAGCATGTATAAAATGCTGCACTGTGTAAAAATAAGTGAATGTGGGGGGAATCTGGAGCAGGGGTGTATGCAGCCTAGCCCAGTCAGGGACAAGGATTTTTATTAGACTTTTTAAATTTTGGTTTGTTTGCATCCCATCACCTGCTTTTTCACTATTCGGGCTCAGCATCTTTCAATATTCACAGCAAATGAGAAATGTAATTGTGTTTGACATCTGCACCACACATGACTCAGAATAATTTCTAGACACAGATAACTAGCACTGAATCTGTCAATGACTGGCTATAATATAATGCTGTTATTGGGCTTGGTAAAGGTTTATATACTTAACGGCAGCTTCAGAATTTAAATTTTTAAATTACTGTTGAGATGTACTTGACCAAAATATATTTAGGTGTTGTCACAATTAAAAATGCCTGGTTTTTAATTACCGAAACAGGTAACAATGGTTAAAGGGAAGCTTGTACTTCCCTTTCTGTGAAGTAATGACCAACAAGAGACATCTCCTCAAGGTCCAATAGAGAAAGCAAGATATATTTTATATCTGAACCATCAGCACAGTTTCCGGGAGAGGCAGGAAATATGTATTCTCTGCAGGTGTAACACTGTTCTACTGACTAAATCCCTTGGTAGTCGCCCAGTCCATGGAGCATGCAGATTTCCTTTAAGACAAAATTATAAAACATTTCCCCCTCTCTAAACAATGGTTCATGTGAAAATATGCTGCTTTATGTTTCCTGGACAACTGAAAAATAGTTAAACATTTCAATCTTTTGATTGACTCACTGATGAAATATGTGATGGGGGATGTCAGTTTATTAAACCCGGTGATTCATGGAAAGAACCCAATGAGTTCATATATGGGAGATGGAGGTTAGGAATGGCTCATCCAGATGGGTCAGCTTGCTGGCTGTGACGAAGGGCAGGAAAGGTGTGACACTGGAGAATGTGGAGGAGGGAGGCAGCACACACTTGAACTGTGAAAACTTTGTACCATCTGTTAGAAAAGTGAGCAGAGAGATTTCTAGTGTATCCCAGGCACAAGAATCAGTAACAGGTGATTGCAATGTATTTTTGATCACTATTTTTCTTACAAATTAAGGCACTTCTGAGTGTGTCATGGGGGGCACCATCAATAATTGCTCAAGGTTTTTTAAAACCTAGGTTGCCCAACTGATCAGTGTTGTCTGCCATGGGGCAACATGGAACATAGGCTTGCCCCACTCAGGTTACCCCAGGTCTTTGGGATTCTAGTTGGCTTTAAACTTAAATGATCTCAAGAGATAGAAAGCCATTGAGCAAGGCTGACTTGGGAGTACTCCATGTTGTTTCAAAATTCTCTGGTGAGGTTTAAAATTCCAGATCCTCAAATAGTATTCTGTCAGAGAAAATGTCAAAAAAAACCCAACCAACCAACAAAACCAAACCAAACAAAATCAAAAAACAAAACCTCTATGAAGTGACTCATGTGTTCTCTTGGGATAGAAGAAACCAGAGTACATATCCTTAAGACAACTTGGGCACGACTTCTTCTAAACCTGACTCCACGGTGTAATCATTTGAAGCTCTGAAAGTGTAGATACTCAGGCTTGCTTTCTATATGTTCTGACTTAACAGGGCTGGGTAGTCCCAGGCATCTGAATTTTCAAGAATCCCTCTGTTGACTCTGGTGGCTTAACTAAATCTTAGGCATCTCTAAAGTTTGAAAAGAGGCAATGCACTGTTTAAGGCTTCAGATTTCACATTTTCAACAGGAAAGTATTCAATATTAGCTGCAATATTTTATACAATTTAATCACAGTTTACAGAACTCCAAAAGAGAACATTGATTGTAAGTAATCTCACTACACCAGGACAGCTCAGAATTCCTCTCTGTTGGGCAGCTTTGTACAAGAGGAGAGCACCTTTACTATGCTCTTTTGAAAGATATATATATATATCTTTCACAAACAAAGCATCTTTGCAAAGATATTTCACCAGCATCATAGAAGCTTTATCTACACATATATACACACATGTAATACGTATCATCTTATGTACAATGAGTATTATTATAAGCAATTCCATAGAATGCACGCGCGCGCACACACACACATACACACACACATTTCCAGAGCAGAATAAAGGGTGAATGTATCCTGGCATAAGCCATCTTCATAGGAATTCATCATCCCTACCATTTCCCCACTGCAAACAGTGTCATAGAAGGATCCAGAGCCCCACAGTGCAGTGCAGAGACTCGTCTTCCTAGCAATCAGCTCTCTCTGGCATTTAGTCATAGAGAACTGCTTTTTCAAAGCAGGGCAAACTAGGAAGAATGAAAATGTGCCCGCCATTGTATACACTTGAGTGGACAGGATGCATAAGCAGGTGGCGTTTGAAGTTTCTGGACATTTTAGATCCTGTTCCCCACTGCAGCTGTTCATAACTCAACCCTCTTCAAATGTAGCCAGCACTGCTTGCTGTTAATGGAAAAGTATCCCATATCATGAAACCTTCATAATTCAATGATATATAGTGTACTTTGTCATAATAACTAATACACAATTTTATTCAGTTAAAGTCAAAGTTTAGACAATTTGCCACTGTTTTTTTACCTTAATTAAGGGATGGAGATAAAAAGGCAACTTTAAAAAAAGTGTTTTTCATATATATAGAGATATACATACACACTCATCGTTGCTGGCTGAACTTAAAACCACTTCATAAGCTTAAAATGAATAATGTCACTCATTTTAACATCTTTCTTTTCTCAGTAATGTGTAGAAACTTGCAATCAAGGATGACTACAATGTGGTTTTATAAATTGGACATTCTGAATTTTGTGCATGAGTTCAGGTGTGGCAGAACATTAATTACCATTTTATGTAGCATCTTAAACAAACAAGCAAACAAACAAACAAAACAAGTAACACTGCTATCAATTTCAACAGAAAAGAATGCCACCTTGGCCTTGGAAATGTGCTTTGATTATATATATATTTAAAGTGGCTTAATTTTATGTGATACTTATCTAAAATTAATCACAATTTTTGTGGACTACTCCACTGACAATGGTCTGTACACCACACACATGCCTTCGCTCCACGATTAAAGAAAACTATATATGCATTTAAAAATTACATTCTTGTTTTAGGAGAGAAAGTTGCAAGCATATATTTTGACTTTTGAACAACCTCTTCCCAGATGTTCTGATTTGTCTCAGTGCTAATCTCAAGATCACTAAACTCATTTCTTCCCCGTGACAATAATCCATGACGAATCATGTAATTTGTCTATTCTTCCTTAGTCGCACATTTCAAAATATCTGTTCTGAGCACTCCTTGAAACTGTGGAAAACATTTCAAACTTCATTAGCCCTTAATTTCTATTAATGTCAAAAGGGGAAACCAGAAGCTAAGCTGGTAGCCATTATGTTCTCATAAATTATGTTGTTTTGTGCTTAGATGATTCCCTTCCCAGTGTGTGGACCATCCTTTTCATTTCCATGTTTGGACCACGGAGTAAACACAGATACTTCTCAAATTACTATGGGATTACATTTGATTAAGTTCACTATAAACTGAAAATACTTCAAGTCAAGGATGCATTAACAGGCCTAACCTACTGAACACCATAGTTTAGCCACATGGTACGCTGTAGTATTTATTGGTGGTTATTTCTCATGATTGTGTGGCTAACTGGGAATTATGGCTGGCTGCCATTGCCCATTATCACAAGAGACCATTGTTCCACATAGTGCTGAACTAGGGAAAGGTCAAGATTCAAATTTTTGAAGAATAGTTCTCACTGAATGTTTGTTTTTGTAGCTTTTTAAAACTGAATAATCAGGTTGATCCACTGTGAGCTGTGGTGCACCTGTATTTCATCCCTTTCCAGCTTACCCAGCGTGGCTGAGGCACACCTGCACCTTCTCGAAACTTCAGCTTCTCACCTCAAGCCCTTTCTTGGATTCTTCCACAGCTTTCCATGGCTGGCTGAGGAGCCCACCCACACCCTTAAAGTGCGTATGAGATTCAGAGCTCTGCTGTCTGATCAGAATCACCCATTTCATTTTTATTGTCTTCCCCTCTGCCATATGAGTCCCTAGAGTCCAGTCAAAGTGAGTTGAACACTTGTATGGTACAACTGGACCTAATACTCAGGTGCTGTTGTGGAAGAGGGGACGGGAAGATTCTAAGAGTCAGAGGAACGCTGTCTCCTAGAAATGTCAGAGGAGCAACATCCATGAAGCCTCACCAAGAGGGCTGACTGCACAAGATCTGAGCAAGGATGACATCAATAGACGTGCTAAAGAAGAGGGAAAGATCAGGAGGCCTCGACCCTAGACGAAGAAGCACAGGCAGTAAGGGATGCTGGCAGTGGGAGACACTGTCTTCCTCAGGGAAGAGCACACAAACTGGTTATCCAATGCCAAATGGTCAGCCCTGAAAGCATACATACAAAAAACACTATTCAGACTGAGCGGGTTATATGTATTTATCAGAAATATGTATACACATATATATGTAACAAAAATTAAGGGAAAAGTCGCTATGAATCTGAGAAAGAGCCAGGGGTTACAATGGGAGAGGCTGGAAGGAGGAAAGCGAAGGGGACAGTGATGCAATTATAATCTCCGAAAACAAAAGGAGTAGACGTATCTAGAGGAGAAAAGAAGACAAGGAGAGGAGTGAAAATGGAAGGGAAGTATATATAATATTTGTATTAAATATATTTTAAAAAGTGTCTGTGTGAGACAGCCCTGTCTGACTTCCTTGCGTCCTCCTGCACCCCCTAGGCTGTTGCATGCAAACTGCTCTTCCACCCAATCAGACTGCACATCCTTCATGACCCTCTCCATCAAGGTATTTTCAATGACTCCTCTATCCACCTGTTGCTCTTTCCATACATAGCAGCATCTTCCTGACAGTTAATGTCCATGGAAATCACACATTTTTATTCTGCAATATGTGATACAATTTACTTTGACTTATTATATCATATATTTTGTCTATTTATAAAATGACAAGATTTTCTATGGAGCCTCATAAAACTTCCTATCAGTAAAAAAAAAAGGAAGTGAAAACATAAAAGCACATGGGATGTTAGCTTGGATGCTTGTTATTCTTAAAATAAATCCAGAAGATAAGACTTTTACTGCGATTGAGACAAGGGATGCACATATTATTCAATCTTAATCTTAAACACACACACACAACCACATTGGGTCCTTTAGTTTTGCCTTGACTGCCAGGGCAAATGTACGCAGATTTTTTTTTATTTTATTAGCACAGTTAAATAAAATTACTATGTGGAATGGCAAACCTCTGTAAGAAAACAATTTTATTGGCAATCAATTCTAGACTTAAATTGATATTCTTGTCACCAGTGGACTGGTTAATTATGCTCTCTGTTACTGAAGTTCAAGTGGAGAGCACACCAGGCTTTGGCGGCTTGCCACGCCTCCCTACTTGATGTGTAGGCCTGAAAGGATGTGTCCCATGCACCATGCTGTTCTCCATACTTTAAACTTGGGCCTCGTTTGTTCTCTACATAGAGTGTTTGTTTAGTTGTGTTTTTCATATTGATGCGAAGGTATTTGTGAAGAGCAGGGACACTCTAGCCAGACATTGCCCAGCAGAGATTTCTATGAGGTTGGAAAATTTCTAGCTAGTAGTGCAGGAGAGGGGAGGAGCAAAATGTGCAGGGGTAGCCTGGGTCTCTCTTTGCAGAGGGAGTGTGTTCTCTGAAGGCATCCTCCTAGGCAGGGCTTCCACCTAAATCCTGCCAAATTCTTTTCTCAAGGTGGGTTTTTCTTGTCTGCTGGACTTTCTGGATTTGCTCCTAGTTCTGTGAGCAAGCAGGCAGGCATTGCTGTAGCTCTTCTTTTTTCTCTAATTCGAGGATCCCCACACTTGCCCTTGGAATGATATTTTGTAAACTGCTGTTTCCTCCAAGCCTGTCACGCCTTTTTTTTCCATCTGTGTTGAGGACTCTTCCCAGTGGGGCCTTCTTTCTCCACTTAGTCATGCTTGTGTGGAGACCCACATCCACACTGCTGGCCTTTCTGACTCATCCCAGGAGTCTAGTTGGCTCCAGGGAATTCCGCTCCCAGCACAGGGCCACAGCAGGGAGGGTCCAGTGGAAGGAGCCAATCTGAAGTCCTGGTGCTTTTATCCTTCGATTCCCCCCTCCTTGACCAAAGCAGCCAGCACGAAAAGGGTGAGAAGCAAAATGTCCTTTCCCCTTTAAGGAAATGTGGCTAATAAACAGATTTTAGCAATCTTAACTTTCAGTTTATGAGATGCCTTCATTGCTGGTTTTAAATATTCCGCAATCTGGCCAGGAGAAAAACGGTCCAATTTTCCTTTTTCCTTTACCAGTAAACCAAGAGAGTAAATTTTTACAGGTACACGTTCCCTCCAGTTGTAGATGAAACCGTTTCTCTTTCTGAAATATATTATTCATAAAGGTGAAACTGCGCTGGAACTCCTCCCATCCATAGATAAGAGGCTGTGGGTGGAAACTCCATGAGCTCCTCAGGGGTGCATTGGGGCTGGGCTGGGCTTCCCACTGGAACCCCTGAGGCCAGGATTTTCCTTGGTCCTCCAGGCCACTCGGAGGAAACCCTCTGCCAAGGAGAACTCAAGCCCAGGATTTCTCAACCCACACGGGTTCAGACAATAAATTCCTTGAGCTGGAATTGCTGAAAGGGTCAAAGTTGAATAACAAAATGATATTGAAAATCAGACCACTGTGTCAAGTCTCCACTCGACCAACAACCCAGGAAAGGAAAGAGTGTTAAGTCCCAGCAAGTTATCCTGAAAGTGGAAAATGAAACTCCAACCTTAAAGTTGCCTTAGCCCAGTGCAGGCTGACCTTGGCTGTCACCAAAGACGCGGCTTTCCACATTTAACTAGAGGGATCCAGAAGTCAAGAGGTGGAAATTATTTTCAGTTTGGTAAATTGGCTTAGCCTTGCACATGTGCTGGATTTTTATAACCAAAACACTGTTCATATTTATATGAATATATATGCATACAAAATATAGGCATAGGTTATTAGTGTTAAGCATTTCCACTTGCTTAATATTTTTAAACTAATAACTTGATTGTTTTAGCTGAAGGAATAAGATCATTCTGTATTCTAACTGCCACCGGTGGTGCAAAGTCTCACATAATTATTTTACCAACACAAAAACGACCTGTCATTGGACTTTTAACATGGCAATGGGCCACACTCATCTTCCCTTCCCAAGCAATGTGGGGTTCTTCTGCTTGTGGCTGAGGGTCTATGAACTCCCACAAGGCTCACTTTAGCTAAATTCCTGCTGAACTAGCCAGGATTTCTGACAACGGACCGCAGGGGCTCACATACAGTCAAGCCTAGGAAACAATCCCTGTGTGACGAAGCGATGAAAGGATGTACACTCGCGAGAGTAAGGTTGTGGGACTCAGACAGCCACCAAGGCTTACCTTGACCACGTCATCGTTGAGATGCTTGGGGTCCCGGTTAACCAGGTCGATCTCCTTGGTGTGTGCATCGTACACTTGCTTCTCATTCACTTCGTCTGCCATGGCCTTGTTGTTGGGCTTGTAGATGTTGCCCTGTTCCCGGATGGGAACAGTGTAGAGATGTCCCTGTGAGGGCAGCCGGCCAAGCCAGGGGAGGGCGGCAACGGAGGTGGGAAGAAAAGTTCAGAAAGAAAAACAAGCGTCAGGAATCAGTCTGGATGACGGGGGAGCCTGGCCAAGTCTCTCTAGCTTCAACCTCGAAGGCTTTGCGCACAGAAAACTCCGGGCGCCGCAAGCTTTTTAAGAGGACGGAGGGGAGGACACCACACCCCTCGGTACCAGGCAGGGAGCGCCTGCCTCCCGCGCCTGCCGCCAGGGGTCAGGGCTAAGCCCCATGCACGCCCTCCTGCTTCCCGCCGCTCCTGGCGGCTGCGACTCCTCAACCCAGGGGATTTGCGTTCCGCCTACTCTGTCCCCCTTCTCTACGTCAGGCCACCCGTGTCCCCACAACCTCACCTGCTCCACTGTCCCGCCCTGACCCTGTTAATCGTGTCCCGCGATCCCTTCCACCATTATCTTTACGATTCAACTGAACCATACTGACAGACTTATCTGTCCCGTCTTATCTGTCCCTCAGTGCGTCTCCCTCGCACCTGCCGCGTCCCCTACCCTTCTTCTAGCCCCTTTCGCTTCATGGTTTTCCTTAGGCCGTGGGGGTGAATTGGGTGGGCCAAAATCTAACATACTTTTATCTCTGAGAATGTGCCACACACCCCCACCTCACCCCGCCCAATGTTCTAGAAGGGCTTCTCACCTGAAGGACACCCTAGCCCACCCTTACTTAGATCACCCCCAGGCTGTCTGCCCGAGGCTGAACGAAAGTCACGTTTGGGAACCGAGGTCTCCACATTTAGGCCACCTGAGTGCCAGGAACTATTTTCCAATCGTGGTGGTACTTGTGAGGAAGGAGACTCCCCACCTCGGAACTCCCCCGGGCCGCCGCCCATATTGAAGTGCTCCAGAACTTTGCTAAGTGCAAGACAGGCGTGCCGCTGCCCAGGCCAGCCACTTTAGGTTCCTGGTGGGGACTGTCCTTAGTTGTGGGCAAATGACACCCCCCTCCCAGTACAAACACACCACCACCACCACCACCAGTGCAGCAGCTCTCAGCCTCCCAGTAGCAAGGGGTTTGTCCGTGGGGGGTATTGCGAACTGAGCCATCTGAAAAACTTAGTTCTAAGTCCGGCAGACTACCAACGCAGGACCCCATCCTCCTTTTCCCGGTGGGCTCCTTTGGTTCCCTCTCCAAAAGGAAGCCATAAACATTCCTGACTTTTCTTCACCTCCCCACCCAAGCCCATTCCTCAGCGGTGCCAGCAGGAGCCGGAGTGCTGTGAAGGCAGAGAGAGGGCTGGGGCTAGGAAAGCAGCTGGAGCATTTGGAGTGGGAGATAGCAAAAGCAGGCACTTTGGAACCGGCGCGCTCTCACCCAAGCCTACCTCGGAGTCTACGTATTTGCCCCCAGACATGCTGGCGCGTGGCTGGCTGCAGGCTCTGAGGAGGTTTCCCTGGGCTGTGATTTAAGAGAACTGAGGAAGGAAGATCTTGTATTGTATAGGGGGGAAAAGGCGCTGGCGGGGGGCGGTGGCTGGGAGGGAGCCTCTTGGCTATCTGCCCGTGGTTTGTTCTGCTCTCAGTTGGCTGGGACGTGCTCTGCGCTGGGTCTAGGCACATCCCCAAGGTTCTGGCAGCAGAGGGCGGGGAGCGCCCGCGGGGAGCTGAGAGCCTGTGAGAAAGCCTTCATCAGCGCTAGGCTGTTTGGGCAGATATTTTAGACCCAGGGCAACATTTTCCCAGCTATTAACTAACAGAAAAGCATCCCTGGGAGAGCGAATGTTTTCCCAGTGCATCATCACAGCAGGGGTGGAGGGAGCACCAGAGTCTGCAGAGATGCCCAGTATGGGCATCCGGAGCAGCAGAAAGAATTTTTCCCTGTCTTAAGCAGCTTCCCTGCTTCGCCCACATTCCATTACCTCCCAGGACTGATCTGCCTCCCTGTTTCACAGAGAATACTAGGAAGCCTAAGGAACACTTTACATATAAACACAAGGAAGGAATCCGTGTGTGTGCCTGTAACGTCATTAATGATCTCTGTAAAAATGAAAATGAAATTTCTACTAACCGGTTTTGCCACAATCATAGCACTTTGAATATTTCCAACTGTAGAAAATTTTAGTTGGAGGTTCAAGTTTGTTACCGGAGAGGAGTTGTCTATACGGTTGAGATCAAATCCAGGGCTTTGTACATTGTACCTGGAGGGAAACACTCTACCACTGAACTACATCCTCAGGACTAGAGCACCCCTGCCCAGAAAGATAAGGTTGACCTTGAGAGGAGATGGTTTTTGATAAACTGACTTGACATGGTTTTTTAAAGTTAACAACTAATATCGCAGTTTCAAAATCTGGCTGACCTCCTTTTATTTTATTGCAAATAAAATAAACTATAGTTGTTTTTCACTAAACAACTGAGTAACTAACAAGAGGCAGAAGCTAAAAAATTCACCCCCACCAAGCTGAAAAGGATGTTTTTTACCTAAACATTCATACACAAACTGCCATAGACACTGGAAGGGACAGAGGATTTCTTTATTCTTTTTTTTTTGATACAGGTTTCTCTATATGACAGCCCTGGCTTTCCGGGAACTCTCTTTGTAGACCAGGCTGGCCTCTAACTCACAGAGATCCACCTGCCTCTGTCTTCCCAATGTTGGGATTAAAGGCATGTGCCACCACCGCCCGGCTTCAAAGGATATTTTAAAATTTTAAAAATGGCTATCAAGAAGCCAGAACATGGGATCAGGGAGAAGATGAAGAGGAAACATGAGCCTGACAGTAGAGAACGGCACCCTCGGAGAACTGATCATGAAGAACTTTTCATGAAGACGTGAAAAGACCAGTAACCTAAGCAGACTGGACCTCTGCTGATGGCAATCCATTTTTTGAATTAGTTGTTTTGATTAGCATGTGATAACTGTACTACTAATGATATGATATTTCAACAGTTGCTTATATTACACTGATCAAATAAGGGTGATTAGCTATATATTGTTAAAATAAAGGATCAACTTTAACTAAGGACGGCAGGGGAAAGTCAGTATGATAAACAGGAGATAACTTATGCTGGCTATTATTCACCATGAGATTAAAGATCTTTCAAAAGACACGTTTTCTTGGTTTTATTTCTGCTAAATTACCTTTTCTAAAGTGGTGTNGGCAGAGTCAGAGAGATGCCATGGATCCATTCCCAGAGTTAGACATGCCAAGACTTTGCCGGTAAGCCACTGCCAGGTGGTGATACACAGATTAATGGAGATGGGTTAAATTAAAATGTAAGAGCTAGCCGATAAGAAGTTAGGGCTAATAGGCCAGGCAGTGTTTTAAATAATATAGTTTCTGTGTGGTTATTTTGGGTCTAAGCTATATGGGTGGCTGGGAACAAACAAGCGACCCTTCTTACTACACTAAAGTCTTTAGTCAACTTGTGATCCAACACACATGATAAACCCCCAGAAAAAGGATGCTTTTTCGTTTCATGTATCCTGCACTGGCCACTCAGATGATCTCCTAGAGTACCCTTCCTATACTATATACATTTTATTTCATCGATATTTGATGCAAGGCAATACGGGCTCTGTTCTAGGGAAAATGTAGTAACTGGTTTCCGCTTATTCTTACTCAGTTTTCAGCTGTGTATGAGTAATTTTGGCTGTGAAGAAGTCAGCAGGAGCTGGGAGAGCTTCTCTTGTGTTCCAGGCAGGAAAGGAGCTCCAGGAGAGGTCCTCCAGTGGATGCCTAACTAGCCCTTGGCAGAGGGAATGTCACCAAGCAAAGTCAAATCAACAGTGGCGCTTGGCATCGTAACGATCAGTGAAGCGTTGTCAATGCCAAGATGAATTCCTAGCGAGTGGAAAAACCACAAAGTGTTGAACTAACCTGCCTCAACAAGAAGCAGGCACCAAAGACAAGCAGCTCTTACGCTGGCTGTTACAGCTGGCTGGGAGAAACAGCTCCAACCCCGTGAGAAGAAAAGATGCAGGACTCGCTAACTTAGGTACAAGATTTCAGTGAGTAGACGGTAAACAATCCCTTCCTCTGATAGCCACACAGATAGCTGCAGGCTTAAAGACAAGTTAATAGCTTTCCCTAAATCATTTACTAGAAATGAGTGGAAACTGCAGTCGATTTGCTTTGTTTTCATTTTAGGAGCAACATTAAACGTCAGCTTGTGGTTATGAGTTACTTAACTGAATAGGACATCGATAATCTAATTCCCACTGTGTTAGAGATGAAGAAACTGAAGTTTCCTCCTGAGGAAATTTTGTTGGATAATGAACTTTTTCTGTATTGACAAATAACCGTACCTGGTACGTTCGAGGACACAGACTTCTGCTCATGGCTAAATAACAAACTGGCAGCTTTTCGTGTTCTCCTTTCTTCCATCTCATCACCCTACCATGGGGTCCTTTTCCCCTTCTCAACACCCTGAGACTTTTTCCTCTTCTCATCTAGTCTTATCTTATTTCTCTTTTGTGCTTAGAAGACTAAGGTTTACCCACATACAGTAACATCAGTGGTCTTAATAGAAGCAAAATTGGGTTGGGGTGATGACTCAGAGGTGAAGAGAATTATGAGAACTTGTTGCTCTTACAGAGGATCTAGATTGAGTTCCCAAATAGTAGATCACACTGTCTGTAACCCCAGTTCTAGAGGATCCTCTGCCCTCTTCTGGCCTCTGCAGGTACCGACACACACATGGTGCTCATACAGGCATGTGGCCAAGACACTCATACAGATAAAATAAATACATCTTCAAACAGGATGCAAAATCTTTCCAATCTTTTCCAACATTCAGATGCATAGATTACCCAAGTGTATCTTTATCAATTTGTTTACAAAAGAAATTTTGGTACAAGTTGTAAATGGCTGTGTGTGTGTGTGTGTGTGTGTGTGTGTGTAAGACAAAGTCACTCATTGGTCATTCCAGACTTGAGTTGTGACACTGGGGCTTTTCTCAGGACAGTGCTAATTAGCAGATGGCCCTCTAGATAAAGGGTACATGTCAGGTGGTTGCTAGTCACACGCAGGTATATACACATGGCACCATTTTAACACTGGCTCTGTCTAGCTGAACAGTCACTGTCATTATTACCACCTCACACACCTTCCCCTGCTTAACTTTTCTCCCAGATTCCTTGGAGGCCTTCTTACTCTATTTTCTGGTTTTTACTCAGAAATTAAGAGCATTCTGAACGAACACTTGGTGTGTTGCTATTTCTTTTCCTATCCCTGTCTGACTTGAAGCCTAGCTGGGGGCCCTCTGGTTTAATCTTTATCATTGTCACCATCATCATCCAACACCAAACTCCCTGTATCAGAGGATGCTGGTTCTCTCTGCGTCTACCTATCTGGAAATATACCTATCTGGAATATACTGGAATTTATAGGTATGTCATGCCCAGCATTTCTTTCAGTATTTTAAAGGTATTTTTCTATATATATATACATATATATATATAAAGATTTATTTATTATATATACAACATTCAGCCTCCATGTATGCCTGTATGCTAGAAGAGGGCACCATATCTCATTATAGATGGCTGTGAGCTATAATGTGGTTGCTGGGAATTGAACTCAGGACCTCTGGAAGAG
>LOJH01007146.1:0-13516 GCA_001685095.1 Ellobius talpinus
CATTCCAGGCACTAGGAAAGGTTTGGTCAGCAAGAGACATAACGACAACAAAATAACAAGTCTATGAGACACTTGTCTTGAGATGCCTTCTTTACAACTCCGAAACCTGGGCAATGAAACGCTCCTAGGAACAGCAGCTGAATGTGTTTGAATGGCGTGTCTCAGGAGGATTCTAGGCTTCACATGAAGAGACAGGCTGCACAGCGATGACATTGAGAAACATCTCTATCTACAGAAGGAAGCAAACTACAGGATACGGCAATGGCACCTGAGATACTTCAGACGCATTATGAGAATGAATGACGGCAGATACCCAAAGATAGCACTGCTTGGAGGAGTGCACGGGATAAGGCGAAGAGGAAGGCCCAAAAAAACACTGAGTAGACAGCATAAAGGAAGACTGTGGAACCTTGGGTCTGACAATAACACAAGTATCTAGGACTGCCCAGGGTAGGAACAACTGGAGAACCGCCATAAACGGGCAGCGCATGCACGCGTAAGCATTGTCAGGGCATAGATGATGATGATAAATGATCTAAACATGAAATGCCATTCACAGTTTAATATGCTGGATACTTGACCCCCAACTATTTTGGAAGGTTCTGGAAACTTCAGGAGGTAGGTCCTAACAGAAGGAAATAGCCTTTAGCAAACTTGGTATCGGGTTCCTTCCTTGCTGCTTTCCTGTCCACCATGAGGTGAACACCTCTTCCACACCTACCTCCATGATGGTCTGCCAGCTGGAACATGAATTGTGGACTGAAATCTCTGAAACCATGAGCTAAAGCAAAGCTTCCTCCACCACAAGTTGTGCTTTGTCAGCCTCACTGTGAGGCTAAGTCTGACGAATACACTCCTTATGGGTGGCCAGCTTTCTCCTCCTGCTCTGGCTTACATGCCTGGAGCTGTACTATAGAACTGTATGTATACTGCCTTTACACATAAGCTTTGGGCTCAGTCCTGCACTCTAGAGCTGTATGCATACGGCTTTATCATGAGCCTTGGGCTCAGTCCCTTCTTTCCGGGGCTTTGAGACCAACACACTTCATGGAAACCAAGGATGGGTCCTACTGCAGGGCCAGCCAGAAGCATCAGCTGTATCCCCAGCAGGACTCTCAGCATGAGCTAGCCACACTCTTCATTTTCTATTCTCTCTCACTTGGTCCCTACCTGCAAGTGTTAAGCATGGACCATCTCCTCCCTTCAAATTCTCTAGGAAAGCCAAGTTTTCCTTACTATAGTGGCCTTTGTAAGCCTCCTGGAGCTGAATGGCTAGCTCCATGAATTCGACATTAGCAAGTATTCTGGAGAAGTGGGTACAAAGAGAATGTCCATGGTGTGTATACAAAGGAGGGAGGCAAATCATACAGAAGTTCACGAAATATTTAAATCAGGGCTAGTGTGGTAAACGCAAGAAAACTAAGACACAGCTGATCAATCCCAGATTTAAATTAAAACTCACTTTTCATTAATCAAAACATTTATAGCAGCAAGTCAAAGAGAGAATTGAACTCATACAGACACAATTGCTTACACACACAAGCACACACACCACAGAGGCATGCAGGAATGCATATGCACACACGCACAAAGCACAGAGGCAAGCAGGAATGCATATGCAGATATGCACATACATACACATTCACCCGTTCATCAAATTCTGTTATTTTATACTGTGTGGAAGCAGCAGGATATGGGTACAAATGGATTTTTCCATGTTTCTCTTGGCAGTATGACCATATTTAGTATAACATCCAGTAAAGCAAAATTTTTAATTAAGTTTATGATCTGACCATCTGTACTTGTTTAGAATTTCTTTTTCTTCAAAGCAAAAATGTGAACCTGGCTTTAGACCTGGAAATAGCCCAGGCTACATTGAAATGCATTATCAACAAACGGTGGTTATGTGGCCTGAAATACAAAATGATGGGGCCCATTGTCAAAATATCACCAAGTACCCAAACAGGAATCACATTGTCACTAATTTATTCTGATACACTTTGGTAAAGACAAAAGGGAAATTTCATAATTTTCAAGGTAAGAAAGTGCCCCAACATCAATAAGCTATCACTATTTAAATCATTTAAATATTTTCTGTATTGTTGTGCTTTTTGTCTTGGTCACTATTGCTGTGAAGAGACACCATGACCAAGACAACTCTTATAAAAGTTGGGGGCTAGTTTACAGTTTCAAAAGTTTAATCCATTATCAGCATGGTGGGGAGCATTGTGGCACTCATGACACTGGAGTAATAGCTGAGAGTGACATGCTGAGGAGGGGACTGGCCCTGGCATGGGCTTTTGACACCTCAAAGTCCACCTCCAGTGACACACTTCCTCCAGCAAGGCCACACCTCCTAATCTTTCTAATCCTTTGGAGAGTTCCACTCTCTGGTGATTCAGCATCAAATAGGTGAGCCTAGGGGTGTAATTCTTATTCAGACCGCCACATGTTTCAATCCCATTTTCCCTCAAGCCCACTTTGTTTGCATTTATAGCTGTAAGAAATTCATGCACAACCCATATGCAGATGTTTGGGCTATGTAAATACCTTTTATTTAAAACAATAAAAAAAATCTCCTAAAAGTGCAAACAGGAACAGGAAATCTGGGGCTAGGGAGCTGGCTCAGTGGTAAATGTGCTTGCACACAGCCTGACAACATGAGTTTGATCCCCAGATTCCCCCAATAGAAAGAGAGAGCTGACTCCTGAAGATTATCCTCTAATCTCTTCATGCATGCTTTGGCAGCTATGCGTGCACGCACACACACATAGTAAAAATTTTTTAAAGTAAAAACAGCAAATATGTATTTGTGTGTATTTGGATGCAGTGGCAACCGCTCTCAAATCCTCCATGGTTCAGACAAAACTTAGCCCTATACTCCCTTTAGGAGATGAAGTGAGCTGTCTATAAACCACCTTTTTAATCCTTTTGACTCTATCAAAGGTAAAAGCAGAAGCCCAATTGCAATAGTCAATGTGGGCGGGAGCCTGGCCAGTGTTGCCCAACATCCTATTCAAATCCACAAGGCAGGAAACTCACAATACAGTATTACTGTTGTGGTTTTGGTGACCCCCAACTCCCAACAGAGTCAGCTAAAGGAGGAACGCTTTATCCGAGCTCACATTTTCAGAAGGTTTCAGCCCATCATGGCAGAGAAGTCCCAGGAAGCGGGGACTGGGTATCCTTCACAGACCCTGCGCAGTGGCCTCCTTCTACTTGCCAGACCTCCGGCTGGGGAACAAGCATTCTAAACACACACCTCTGAGGACATTTCTGATTCAAGCTACAAAAGTGACAATCAACCCACTTTTGGGATCTGTCTATGTGCCCCACTTTTCCTCGAGAGGAGGAAATTGTCCACCTAGACAGGGAAGAATTCATTCTTTCCCTGACATCTTGCCCCACACAGTCAAGTTCACATATAAAGTTGAGCTGCAAGCCATGGAGAAAAATAGGGACAGTGCCCTATTACATAGGTGTTGCTCTTAGAGTCAGCCCAGGCTCTGGCAGGAGGTGAACACCACAGACTGTTCTCATGGAGCATTCTTTCAAGAAGGCCGTCTGCCTGCTGTACACACATGGAGAGTGACACTCTGAGAAAATAAGTTGTCAGCAGGGATGAGTGAGAAGGGACTGGCACCTTTCACCATAGAAGGCATCGTCCCTACCAAGAAAATCTGGTATAGAAACCAAGAAGCCCTCTGTCCGATGTGGGGTTGATGAAGATCTTTTCCCATTCCATAGGCTGACATTTCGTCTTGTTTACTGTGTCCTTTGCTTCTCAGTTTGAGAAGGTCCCATTTTTTGACTGTTGCTCTCAGTGTCTGTTATTGGTGTTCAATTTAGGAAGGGGTCTCCTGTGCCAGTGCATTCAAGGCTGCTTCCCATTTTCTCTTCATCAGGTTCAATGTAACTGTCTTTATGTTGTGGTCCTTAATTCACTTGGACTTGGGTTTTGTGCAAGCCGACAGATATGGATCTATTTTCATTCTTCTACATGTTGACATCCAGTTATGCCAGCACCATTTGTTAAAGATATTTTCCTTTTTCCATTGTATCTTTTGACTTCTTTGGTAAAAATCAGGTGTTCACATGTGCATGGATTAATGTCAGGGTCTTCAGTTCGATTCCATTGACCCATGTATCTGTCTTTATGCCAGTACCAAACTGTATTATTTTTATTGCTATAACTCTATAGTACAGCTTGAGATCAGGGATGGTAATGCCTCTGAAAGTTCACCACATCTGACAGAGGACTGATCTCCATAATATATAAAGAACTCAAGAAACTAGTCAACAAAATGCCAAATAATCCAATTAAAAAATGGGGTAAAGAGCTAAACAAAGAATTCTCAACAGAAGAAACTCAGGTGACTGAAAGACATTTAAGGAATGCCCCATCATCCTTAGTCATCAGGGGGATGCAAATAGAAACAACTCTGAGGTTCCAGCTTACACCTGTCAAAATGGTTACACCTATCAAAAACACTGAGGACCCCTTATGCTGGAGAGGATGTGGAGTCAGGGGAACACTCCTCCACTGCTGGTGGGAGTACAATCATATATAGCCATTCTGGAAATCAATATGGTGGTTTCTCAGAAAATTGGGAATCAATCACCTCAAGACCCAGCGATATCATTCTTGGGCATATAACAAAAGGATACTCAATCATACCTAAAGGACATTTGCTCAACAATATTCATAGCAGCATTATTTGTAATAGACAGAACCTGAAAACAATCTAGATGCCCTTAAACTGAAGAATGGATAAAGAAAATGTAAATTTACACAATAGAGTATAACTCAGCTGTAAAAAACAATGAATTATGAAATATGCAGGCAAATGGATGGAGCTAGAAAAAAACATCCTGAGTGAGGTAACTCAGACACAGAAAGACAAACGCAGTATGTACTCACTCATAAGTGGATAGAAGATATAAAGCAAAGCAAAGGATAACCAGACTACAATCCACAGATCTAGAGAATTGGGAGCATGGGGGGGAGGGGCAAGGGGGAGAGTGTAAGGGGAGAAGGGAAGAAAGAAGGGGGATGGATAAAAATATATAGCTCAATAAAAATAATAAAAAAGGAAGAAGCCAGGGAGCCCCAGCTTCTCCTTGCTTCATCCACTCAGAGTGAGAAAAACAATGAAGAGGATTTGAATACAACTCAACATAGTACAAGCCTTTGAGGAAGGAAAAGCCTGTGAGATACACACATATCTGTAAACACATATGTATACATGTATAAACATATCTATATATGCACACACATGCATACATAAATGTAAACACACACATATACATGTGTGTGTAAAATCTTGTGTCATAATACTTGCTATAAAGTCTATGGTTACATCATAATTTCATTATCTTCTGAAATTTATTATTGTAGAAATAAATCTGAAATAAGCCCAATTTATAGCCTTTTATGTGAGTTTTTTAATCTTTCTTGTTGTATTTTCTTCCCTGTTATGATTTTCCAGCATAAGGAGAACATAAATGATACCTTTGCAAACCTCTAAAAATGTTTTCCATGGTATTGTGGTTTTTTGTTTTGTTTTGTTTTCTATTCTTGCAGCCAGCTCATCTACTTATTAAGTCTGGACCATGAAGTCTGTTACCCCAGATGGGAATATTAGAATCAAAGAAGTTTCCAGAGCCCTGAAAGAGGAAGGTGTTTTGCAGAGAAGTTGTTGGCAGTAGGAACTGCAGGTCTGGCAGAACCAAGGCTCAGAGAGTTCCCAGGGAGCAGGGCCACCAGGGAGCCTGCTGCTCACTCACAGGCGACAGCCCTTCCCACACATCTTACCTCTACCCTCCTTCCCTGTCCTCTCAGCCGGGAGGCCTTCACTGCCCACCCACCCCAACTCCCACCCCATTCCTGAGCTCCCTCTTTCTTTGTTCTACTCCATCTTTCTCTGCTGCATGAATCCATCCTGCCTGGCCTCAGGCAGAAATTTTCACTCTCAATACCATGTCAGTGCTAAAGAAGTCTCAGATTTGGGATCAGCTCAGACTGGGATGCGCAAGTGGCATCTGAAGGCAATTACTACATCCTTCTAAAGTACATGATGTCTCAGAAAGCAAATCGGCCCTATCTTCTACTTGAGGAAATTTCTAGAGAGATGTGTTCAGCTGACCAAGCTATATATGAAAATTAAGAAGTCTAAGAGAACTGTGACGCTGGAAGGCTGAGTGGTTCATTGCTCCTTAAGTTTGAAACTGCAGGCTCCCACTGAGTATGTACAAGCTGGGGACAAAGCACAACCCAGTCACAACTCCTTTTCTTCTGCTGCCTTCCCTCCACATTCCTGAAGGAAGCGGGCTTGTTGAGCCATATCCTGCAGCTTGGCTCCAAGGAATTCACCTGCATATTTAATGACCACTAAAAATGGTAATGAATAGTGTTCCCTTCCAGCAATTGTTATTAATATCTACACCAGCCATTCTGCTAAGAAACAAAACCCAAATTAATTTTAAAAGTATTGTCCCTGCACTGAAGAAGAATGACATAATGCAATATAATGACTCTTTTGCTGCCCTGAAACACAGATGATGACTTGTGGCACCTTTAAGTCACAAGAGTCCTGAGTCACTAGTGTTTAATTAGGAACGACTACTGATCTACCCAATTTGCCACTTAATGCCTGTGATCTGTCTCTCAGCTTCTGCACAAGTTCCCATGGAGGGGGAGGAAACTAATTATGAAGAAATGCACCCAAGTAAAAAGAATACAATATTTCTCCAGAGAGTGGATTTTTACATGTCAGTTTTTTCCTATGTCACATAATCAGGAGAAATTTTTAACTAGCCTCACAATACATGAATGAAGAATATATATATATATATATAAATTAAACAAAATAAAAATTAAAACATACACAAACATATGAACAAAATACAGTCAAAGTATTTGTAAGTGAGATTATCAATAAAATTTTCCATTTTTTTCCAATGGTGGTAGCACATACCTTTAATCCCAGCACTAGGGAGGCAGAGACAGGCAGATTTCTGAGTTTGAGGCCAGCCTGGCCTATAGAGCAAGTTGCAGGATAGCCAGGGTGGTTACACAGCAAAACCTTGTCTCAAACAACAACCTTTTTCTTTACTTGCATATTCTAAAAATGTTAAAGGAATCTATATTGTATCTGTGATGGAAAAACATTTTTCTTAAAGGACAGTGCTGAGTGCCATGGGCATCTTTAAAGAGAAGAAAGGACTGTTGCTTGGCTGCCAGAAAGGTAACAAACAGTTTTTGTCTTCATCCAAACTCACCATATGGTTTTCACTCAACCTTGCATTAGAAACCAATGAATTTGAGTTGTAAAGAGCTATATTTTGGGACTGGAGAAACGTCTCAGCGGTTAAGAGCACTGGTTTCTCTTCCAGAGGACCTGGGGCATTATTGCAGTTCACAGCTGTCTGTAACTTCAGTTCCAGAGGATCCAACATTGTCATACAGACATGCATGCAGGCAAAACACCCATGCATGTGAAATAAGAGTAAATAAAATAGTTACTTTTTTTCTCATAGTATTTTAAAGATTTATTTTTATTACTTTTGTGTATGTGTGTCTATCTGTATATGAATATACTCACATGCATACAGCTTGGTGTGGTTAGTTACCGCACATGTGTGTGCATGAGCTTGTACACACATACACACACACACACCACAGACCCTATTTTAGTTTCTATCAGTTTCCTTTCTTCTCAATTCTTCTGAAACCTTGTAGCTTTGTTGTGACTCTCTAACCCTTGACAGCCATTCTCTAGACCTACATATGCACAATACAGAGACAGATGTGGGGAACTAACAACTGTGCAGTGAAATGTGCACTCTGAAAGTTAATTTATTAATTAAACTAGAAGAACAAGAGCTTTGTTTGCCCACCCAGGGCTATCATAGAAAGTGGTAATATTTGGCAAATTGCTGCCAGCAAAGTTGTCATTCTTTGTGAGTTTATAATTGCTCAATACATTTTAACTTTGCAGCGAGACACATGAGAGTTTTACTGTGTTCTTTTTTATTTTAATTTTATGTGCGTTGGTGTTTTGCCATGGGTGTCAAGCCCCCTGGAACTAGAGTTATAGACAGTTGTGAGCTGCCATGTGGGTGCTAGGAACTGAACCCAGTTTCCCTGGAAGACCAGTGAGTGCTCTTAACCTCTGAGCCATGTCTCCAGCACAAGAGTTTTCCTATGTTCGTAACACATACTGTCTCGGAGCCCAAACCTCAGTCGATGCTCTCATGAGGAATTTGACATCCAAGGCTTTCTCCTTCCAGATGGCTGGCATCTAAAGAGCCTTGACCTTCAGGAAGACCTAGCTCCCACCACCAATAAGCCAGTACATCAGAACCTAGGTAGACACCAGTGTCCTATCCTCATTTGGCCATTTGGTCTGAAGCAATGCCAAGAGAACCTCAGATGCTGAGTCTTGAAACACCAGGCCCACCTGTGCTACCTGTACATCAGCCCAGAGAACCTGGACTTCCAGCTCTCGCTCTGCTGCTGAGTTTGCCAGCTCCCTGGGAAGCTGTGTGGAGACTCACGGAATTCTGGTCCACACGAAGAACAAAGAAGCATTTCCAAGAAGACACACTGCCAAGATAGCACTTCCCAGAGAGCCCGGCTTCTGTTCTGTCCATTGGTTCAACATCTTGTTTTCCAACCCTTTCCACTTCTGAAAGTGGGCATATTTTCCCTTTGCATTATCAATGGCTATTGATTTCATTCTAAAATGGAAGTCAAGGCACGCTCTTGTCAGCCATGTTTGCCAAACTGCCAATAACCATCCTGTCTCCAAAGGATCTGAAGCCTAACCTTTCTTTTTTTAAGATTTATCAATTTTATTTTTATGTGTATGTGCTTACAGATGTGCCTGTTTGCCTTGCGCCTACCTTCAGAGGTCAGAAGAGGGCGCTGGACCCCATGAAACAGGAGTTCCAGACAGTTGCAATCCACATGGGTTCTAGGAACCAAACAAACCCAGGTACTCTACAAGATCAGCAAGTGCTTTTCACTGATGAGCCTTTTCTCAGTTAATTAAGAGCCTAGCTTCTTAAACTGTGTATTACAACCCCACATGTGGTCACAAAACTGAGCATAGGGATTGTGAGAAATTTGACCAAAGTATGAACTGCATGACCACACAATGATCAAAAACTAATCAAAATTAAACGTGATGAATCTAACCTTCTTCTGGCAGTGTTCGTGTATGTTACATCACATGACTTCACTGCAGTCTTGGTTCTGAGTACACATGACTTCCCACTTTGTATGTCAACACTCCAGGCAATGGCAGCTAACTGCTCCAAAAAACATCTCAGCTCAGACTCAAAGGTTATTATCGTCTATACAAAGGTTTCTGCTCTTACAAAACAAAATGACTTAATTACAGAAAACAATATTTTGTTACCATATCAGATTAATTTACCAGTTGCATTGGGTTAAAATGCTTGATTTTAAAAATCCCTAACTTGTGTTTTATAAAAAAAAATTCATTGAATAAATTTTTATGGTCATTCAATGATTTTTTTTATTCAGGACTACATAGTTAAACTCCCTGGCTAAACTAAAACTTACTGTGTAGATGGGGCTAGCCTTGAACTCACAGAAATCTACCTCCCCTGCCTCCCTGGTGCTGCTGTTAAAAATGGATACTACCACCTGGGATTTTTCATCTCCTACAGAAAACAGATGTTGGATGCCCTAATAACTTCTTATATATCTGAGCCCCATATGCAAGATTTCAGACCTTATTTTTGTTATTAAATATAGGACTAGAAAAATGAAATAAAACAGTATGATAGATTAGAACAATATTGAAGAAACAACCTAAATTTTAAAAATATCACAACATTTATTACTATTTTTCTCTTTCCCTCTGTACTGAAATGATATTACTTTGCTCCAAGAACAAAAATTCATTTGTTAGCTACATTATACTTTCTTCCAAATAATATTGCTAGTGATATATGATGGATTTATTGACAAATGACTTCTTAGGCCTAAAAATATGTGAGATAATATATTTAAGGCTAGTGACTAATAACAGTTACAGGAACATCTGAAGCTTAAAAGTTCATATGGGTCATAAATATGAGAACTATGCTGTTTTGTTGCATATGGTGACTTAAAATGCCCCTGTTTTATTTTCAAAAAATACTCTTGTCATGAGTAGAGTTCCATATAAAAATTATACATGGATTGCAGTTTATGTTTTAAGCCTATAAGAACCATCAGTATTTCTACTTTAGAATAGAATTATAGAGTTTTAAAATTAGAAAGGGCTTCAAAATATCATAAGACCTGGGTCTTATTGATGCCCACACAATGTTTATTTTTTAAGTCTTAAAACTATGCATACCTTCTGACCCAGTAATTCCATTTCAAAGGATTTATAGGGATATTTATAAAGACCTATGTATAAACATACAACATCCTTCTTCATAATAGCATAAAGTTGGCAATAGCCTGGGATGCCAAGAGTAGTGAAATACTATGTGCTATATCTAATGATTTATGCTCTCTAAAGTCATGTTAGTTGACATGGGAAAGAATCACTATTTTTTTGTCAGGTAAACAAATAATAAGGCTGAAGAGAGAACATGTGGTTGGTGTTGATGCCATTCTCCTAATGTCAAAACTGTGCAGCTTCATGCATGTGCAAGTACTCATATGGCAAAGGAACTCCCAAAGGATAGCTAGAGCCTAGATCAGACCCTGGCTGGCCTTGCATCTCCTCAGCAGGCCTTTTCATTTTGGTCATCTCCAGGGAAACCAGCTGCATGGTGAACGTGACACTTAGTGTGACAGTACCTTGCCTCAACTGGAAGAGGCTGCATCAGCTCTGCAGGCTGCTGGCCTTGTTTAGTGGCTGCGCAGAAGAGAAGTGCATGGGAGCCTGTGACCCTAAGTGACATGTCAATAAATGTTACACAACCAGCTCTCAGAGACAAGCAGCTCTGGCTGTAGCTTTCAGCAATTTCTGGGGTGTAAATGAGTCTAGTGTAGTCAATTCCAAGTACCAAACTGGTGCCACCGAACACATAGCTGTCTGGATAGGCACTCAGGAGTGTGTCAAATTCTGTCAGCAGCCTCCAACAAGCTGCTAGACCATGGTCCTCTGTTGTAGGAAGAGGCTGCTTATTGGTTCCCAGCTACTCAGTCCTGAAATAATCACAGAGAAACTGTATTATTTAAAACACTGCTTAGTCAGCCCACTAGCTCTAGTTTCTTACTGGCTAACTTCTACATCTTAATTTAGCCCATTTCTATTAAACTGTGTATCGCCACATGGTTACGGGGTAAAGTTCCGTTCAGCTCAAGCGAGGCTACATGGCTTCTCTCAGACTCCACCCTTCTTTCTCCCAGCATTCAGTTTAGTTTTTCCCACCTATCTAAGTTCTGCCCTATCAGGGCAAGCCAGTTTCTTTATTCACCAATGGTATTCACAGCATACAGAGGTCCTCTGTTCCACATTTGAGTGCTCTGCAGCAGGATCCCAACAAATATTTATGTTCACAACATTAAAAGGCACATATATTAAATTCACTCCAACACTATATGGCATTCACACATTAAAAATTGCAATATTGTACTGGGAAGTATGTTTTAGAACGAAGGGGTTTTGGACACAAGAAGGAATTTGCAATCCCTATTCTAATGTCTTGGCCACCTTGGAAAAGACCGAAGAGATCCTGTTAAAAGAGTCTGTCTCCTCAGAGAGGCCTCCTCGGGCACTTGGTGGGAACAGATGCAGAAACCTACCACAAACATTAGGCAGAGCTCAGAGGAATCCCACAGAAGAGAAGAAGGAAGGATTGTAGGAACCAGAGTGGTTGAGGACACCAGGAGAACACAGCCCACAGAATCAACAAAGCAGGACAATCATGAAACCTACATGGGTTTGTACTAGGCTCTTTGTACACATACTGTGGTTACTTATCTTGGGATTGTTGTGGGACTCCTAACAGTGTATGTGTAGGGAGCTGTCTCTGACTCTTGCCTGCTCTTGGGACCCTTTTCCTCCTACTAGGTTGCCTCATCCAGCCTTGGCAATAGGGTTTGTGCCTTGTCTTATTGTATCTGATTATGCTGTGTTTGGTTGATATCACTGGTAAGCCTGCTCTTTTCTGAAGGCAAGTAGTGGATCTGGGGGAGAGGGGAGGTGGTGAGGAGCTTTAGGAGGAGTGGAGGGAGGGGAAGCTGGGGTCAGGATGTATTGCATAAGAGAAGAATAAATTGTAAAAAGAGTCTGTCTCCATATGTGTATATGTAGATGTGAACTATAGATGGATACAAACAACCACACCTATAAATGTACAAATTTATTGTACATTTTGTACACAATGTATTGTATAAAGTATACACTTTGTTATTGAATATAAAATACTCTCTCTAGGTTCATGTGTTTGAACACTTGGTCCCAGCTGGTGACCCTGTTTGGGGCGGTTGTAGAGACTTCAGAGGTAGAGCCTAGTCAGAGAAGTGAGTCACTGGAGGCAGGCCTTGAGATTTTGGAGCAAGTTCCATTTTCTGTTTTCTCCTGTTCCTGAGTCCAAATGCAAAGACCAGCTAGTCCCTACTCCTGCTACAGTGCCTTCCCTAACATGATGGATTGTAGCCCCTGGAACTGTAAGCCAAGATAAGTCCTTCCTTCTCTAAAAAACAAAACAACACCCACTTACTTATCTTTATTTTACGTGCACGAGTGTTTTGCCTGCATAGACATTAGTAGTATACCATGTTTGTGCTGTATCCCCAGAGAGCAGAAGAGGGTGCTGGATCCCTCAGAACTGGAGTTATAGTTACATATAGATGGTGGTGAACTGTTATGAGGACACTGGGAACTGAACCCAGGTCCTCTGCAAGAACTGCAAGTGCTTTCAACTGCTGAGCCATCCCTCCAGCTCCAAACCCTTCCTTCCTTAAGTTGTTTTGTCAGGTTCTATCATAGCAATGTGTAATACACACATATGCACACGCATGCATTCATGAGTTGCATAATAAGAAAATAGGTTCTGAGAAATGCACCCTTAGACAGTTATTATTGTGCAAACAGCATTGTGTGTACCTACTCAAACTAAGATAACTATGGGATCATTAGGTAATACATATTTACATTCTACTAGTATTATATATGTGTTGGCTAAGGCTGCTTGTTTATTTTCCAGCCACCCAGACCCAAAATAAACACACAGAAACTACATTATTTGCAATACTGTTTGGCCAATAGCTTAAGCATCTTTCTAGCTATCTCTTACATCTTAAATTAACCCATTTCTATTATTTTATATTTTACCATGAGACTCATGGTATATCAGTAAGTTTCCAGCTGGTGGCTTGTGTCTTTCTCCTCTGGCAGCTACATGGCGTCTCCCTGACTCTGCCTACTCTCTCTATATATAACTCCTCCAGCCTGGCTATAGGATTTCCCTCTGTATGCTGTTAATTTGTTTTATTGCCATTGGTTAATAAAGAAGCTGCTTTTGGCCAATGGCTTAA
>LOJH01007146.1:13551-28204 GCA_001685095.1 Ellobius talpinus
TTTTATTGCCATTGGTTAATAAAGAAGCTGCTTTTGGCCAATGGCTTAACAGAGAGAGTAATGTCAGGCGGAAAATCCAAACAGATGTATAGAGAGAGTAGGCAGGGTCAGAGAGAACCCTGTAGCTGCCGGAGGAGAAAGAAGCCCATCTACTTGTACCAGTAAGCCAGGAACCTCGTGGCAAAATATAAAATAATAGAAACGGAATAATTTAAGATGTAAGAGGCAGCTAGAAATACACTTAAGCTATTGACCAAACAGTATTACAATTAATATAGTTTCTGTGTGATTATTTTAGGTCTGGGTGACCGGGAACCAACAAGCAGCCTCGGACTACACATATGTAATTGTTGTTGACTAAAAACTCACTATTTAGAGCATGACCTTACACAGACAAACACACGTACTCATACATCTGAAACCATATTGTCTAAAGAAATATACTCATAAGACTAAACGTTCTACAAAACAGAATATATAATGATGTCTTTTCTTTAAAAATGTTCTATATTCTATGATCATTTATATATTACATTTATACTCAGAAAAAGTATTTAAAATCCATTCAACATTATGTTGAAGTACTAAAGTTCAAATGTTGTACATGTTTGGATTCTGTGGTATGTTTTTCTAAGTTCTACCATCAGGACTGTTACAACCCATGTAGTGGTAGTCACCAAAATGCAGTCACCTAGTGGGTGCTCCTGGGATGACGTTTATGCACCCTGTTTCTGTGACACTTGCTGTAGCAGGAGCGTTCACTGTCACAGAGCTGCAAGGACAACTTAGCGATATCTGGAGTTTAGTTGGTTCAAGTCATGACTCAGAAGAAAGTATTATCCCTCTGGGTCACTGGTGTGCTTTTATCTGGGGACAGTGCATCTAGTGCCGGGCTTTTTTTCCTTTTCCTCCTGGCCTGGAAGAAGCTCACCATCAAAGGATACCACATCTAATGCCATGTGACCTTCCATGTGCATTTTCTGGTAATCATTTGATTGTTCATACTTTGACTTGGGCTTGATAGTCTTTTGTTCCTTTGTTATGTTGTGTGACCCTCTTTTACAGATCTTTGTAGTCTACCTAAAGTCATTTTTAGAAGAAAAAGGGCACAAAAACAAACAAGCTAAGTATAGTTAGAAAGATGCTGAATTCTCTGAGAGGCATCTCTGTGAGTCAGGGATAGAGAATCTTACTAATGGCCAGGCAGTGGTGGCCCACACCTTTAATCCCAGCGCTTAGAAGACAGATCCAGGTAGATCTCTGTGAGTTTGAGGTCACAGAGTGAGTTCCAGAACAGGCTCCAAAGCTGCAGAGAAACTCTGTCTTGAAAAACCAAAAACAGAAAAGAAAGGAAATCTCACAGGTGAGGGAAGATCAGGTTTCTAAATGTGGCTTTCTCTCAAAGCAGGGCTTGAGGCAAGGCACTTAACTTGTCTGGACATCAGCCTGTGAGAGGCTTGCTTGCAGCCCTAAAATCCTCACAGCTTCTCATCTCATTTTGCTTCTATTACAAAAGTTGTAAATATTACATCCCCTTGAGAGAGCATTTGAGATGAGGTCCACTTATGTAGCCAACTTTTAATAGAGGGTCTCCTTAGTGTAGGAAAGTGTTACTTTATACTTGTACACATGACTCCAGAACCTGACTTCACAGAATTAATTCAAGATATCCTTTTCACGGCTCTAAGGACTGAACTCAGGGCTTGCATACAATAGGCAAATACTCGTCCATTGAGTACTTGTAGAAGTTTTTCCAAGACTACCTCCAAGAAAGTTAAAATCATTTCCATTATAACTGTAAGAACTCTGATGCAACATAAATATTGAACTACTTGGGATTGAGATAAACAATTTCTCAACTATAACTTTAAAATTATAAGTATTAAGATGATACAGAAATGTGGACATGAATATATGTACCAACATATATATATATATTTTTAAAATATTTTACTGATGCTAGATGTCCTGTATATGTGTTGCTGTTATTGGTTGACGAATAAGGCTGTTATGACCAATGGCTTAGCAGAATAAAGCCAGGCAGGAAACCAGAACAGAGATATATAGAGAGAAAGTAAGTCAAGTCAAAAGATGCCATGTAGCTGCCAAAGGAGAAAGATGCAAGAAAACCTTACCAGCAAGCCACAGCCTCGTGGTGATACATAGATTAACAGAAAAGTGTTAATTTAACATACAAGAGTTAGCCAGAAATATGCCTAAGCTATTGGTCATGTAGTGCTGTAATTGATATAGTTTCTGTGAGATTATTCAGGTCTGAACAGTCAGGAAACAAACAAGCAGTTTCTGCCTACATTTTACTAAATAGTAAATAGATAAACATACATGTTGATAATGATTTAAGTTGCATAAATGTTGTTAGCTTATACCATTAGAAAAGAGTTCAAAAGGGGGCTGGAGAGATAGCTCAGTGGTTAAGAGTTCTTGATGCTCTTCCAAAGGACTCAGGTTTTGTTCTCAGCACCCAGGAGGGCAGCTCACAGTCACTTGTAACTTCAGCTCCAAGCAACCCCACACTCTCTTCGGGCATCTGCAAGCAGACACACACACACACACACACACACACACACACATACTTAAAAAATAAAACTTTTATTTAAAAAAGAAAGGAATGCAAACGACTTTAAATGGCTCCATTTGTAGCAGAGTAAGTAGGTGTGTTCTTAGGGCATAGTAAGTATGAAAAAATAAATGATCGTTCCTGCTAGCAAATTATCCATTGCTTTGAGATCTTAGCTTCAAATTTGGGTGTAGACGTTAATTTCAAGGTCTTGGTGTTTCCTGTAGTTGAAGACTAAATAGGTCTCAAAAGTAGAGAGGCTAGATCAAGATGTTTACCTAATACTTTCCAGTTCTTGTCCCATTTTAAAAAAATGGGAGTGAAAACAAAGAAAAATTTAGGTATTGGAAGAAAAGTTTATTCCAGAGAAAAGTGACACACAGAGGAGCCGATACTGGTTCCTCAAAAGGGTCCCACTGTGTGGAATTGTAGGTAACTTTTTTCATGGGGATGCTTTCATGGAGGAGTGATTTATGAGTTGAGGTTGTGAAAGGGCAGAGCATTTCAAGAACTGCTCAAAACTTGCCCAGAATGGGGGCATTGCCCTTTTTTGTCCTTCCCTGGGATTTGGGAGCATGGCAAGGCCTCAGGTGCATGACCGGAACAGGCACTATAGTGAGGCTGGAGACACAGAGACACCATCATGGTGACACAGAAGGCAGTCAGCAGCTGTCTGGGTGGGTAGGTTTGGGCTGGTCTTGCTGTGATGTTGCTCTATATCAATCAGTCTTTAGCCACTTTGTGGTGTGCCTATTGTTTCCATGTGAAAATAGGATGCCTTATTAGTGCCTACAACAGGGATCGGACTTTAAATCCTTCATCAGTGGATCCAATGACTTGTGAAACCAAAGTTAGTCAACTTTTCTTGCCATTTTACAGTGTCAGCCTTATTTTGGCTTTAGCAGAACTTAGCTATCTTCTAAGAATTCATTTTTCTCTTCTGCGTATTCTTCCTGGTAAGTCATAATTCTATGTATTTGGTAAAATAATCATCTACATAGCAACCAGCTAGAATACCTCAAAGAGGACAAGGACTTTAGGAAATGGATAAACCACAGAAACAAGTTAATAATAAAAATATCATATTTCTTATTCCCAATAAGAATAGAAATAATATTAGGATAAGAATGTATGCTATTGAAAAAAAAACTGCTATAGGTTTTAGGGGAACCCAAGCTCCACCTCTTCAGTAGAGCACTTATAAAAGGGCCATGGGGCATAAGCAGATGACCACAGCTCGGCTTGCACATGCTCCAGTTGTACAGAAGTACACCGGGATTGTGCATTGGAAAGAAGTTTCCAGGTATATGTAAGTTATAATGTGTAGTAAGCTCCAAAGGTAGCTTTATTTATTTATCCTCCCCAAAAATCTCAAGAGTAGCTCGAAGAAATTCTGGCTTTTGAAAAATTGGTTAACACAAAAAGGAGGTTCATGTGTGTCATGTTTCTCTGTGTAAAGCCTTTCTGGATATGTAGGAAATCCAGAATAATATGAGTAGAGTTTGCTTATGGCATCTGTATTTTGAGGCGAGCATTACTTAATACCCAATGGATGACAGCATAAAGCCACTCCTCAACATGAGCAGTTTGCATTGACTTCATTTTCTTGAGGTCTCTTGGTGAGCTACACCTATGAGGTGGTCTCTCAGCAGACCAACAGTCAGTCAGTCAGCCCTAAGAAAAACAGATCAGGAAACCTGTTTGGATGGTTTTGTCTTCATGGCAGTGTGACTTGCATAGGGTAAAAGCCTGAAGAATCTAAGATCTTTGAAAAACATCAGACATGCCTATGCAGTCAATACCCAAACCAAGATGGAACCATGGACCACATTTACATTGTCAAAAAGGCTTCCCTCATGTTTCATTTCTTCCAGCTCACCCTGATCAATGTGTAGCCACTGTTCAGCTTGGTTTCATCTTCGATCAGTTTTATCTGTTTGAATCATAAAAGTGAATTATATAATTATATCATTTTGTATCTGTCTTGTTTCGTGCAATACATTTTGAGACCCATCTGTGTTAGTAATCGCTTCCTTCCTTTCTATGGCTAAATAGCATTCCACAGTGTGAACAGACCATAGTCATTGATTTCTGGTGATGATTCACTTGCAGTCAGTTTATATAAAGTAAGGTGGAAATCTTAAGCCAGCCTCCATCCATGACCTCCTTTCTCATCCGATTATCAACATTTTATGTAACTAGGAATAAGATTAATATCAAAATCCCCTAATTCAGAATGACAGAAAAAGCCAAATGTGGGAATTTCATCTTTTGTCAGAGTAATGAGTTTCATTGCATTCGTATTTGCACCTGAGCCACTGCTGCAGAGCTCTTCCCCTGACTGCTCCAGTGAATGAATCTGTGGGGTTCCAGCTCACACTCCACTTATTTCAGGGCTCCTGTGAGGCAAGTTTTGCAAGGCAGATAAACTTTGACTTGGGCTGTCCTCCATCCCTGTCTCCTTTGGGTCTCTTCTTCCTTCTCAGGACCTCCTTGGGAACAGCTGTCCTGATTCCAATCTCAGGTGGCCTTGACCCCAGCTGGCTGTGGCAGAGGGAACCTGTCCTAATAAGCTAGTTCTAGAGGTTAGGTGATAGTAGTGTAAGGGTTGTCCCCTGCCAGAGGGAATTTATATTTTAAAATGGAGATGCTGGGGCAAGCAGCACATAAGATTTAATCAATAAATGTTGTCTCCATTTTGCTGAAAGTTGAAGTTATGATATTTAAACGTAAAGTTAGAGGGTAAAGAAAGTGGTTTTCAGAACCAGAGAGACTTCATGGCATCCACTGAACTCTGCAGGACCGACCCCGCCAGCATGCCTCTTGCTGGCAAATAAAGGCAAGCTGGAGGCTCTGAAGCCATCCAGACCAGTACTCAGGCACCTCTTAAACTTTCTCACTAAGGCCTCATTGTGGCTATGCGGTCCTTCACAGGCGGGGATGAACAGGGCTTTTGAAATGCCAGCTTATGTTATTTTTCTCAAGTTTGCTAAGTTACTCCCGATGCTGACGAGGCTCCCTCCCCCCAATTACTGCAGCAGAGATGAGAAAAAGGAAGACGAGGAGGAGAAAAAGGAAGAGGTGGGAGAAGGGGCGTATATCCTCATAGTAGGGTACCTGAGGCAATGAGTCGCATAGAGAAAGTTCGTTCTGGCCCTTGATTTTGGAGGTCTGCCTTGATCAGATCCCTGTGATCAGCAGGGCTGCTGCTTTGGGGCCTGCAGTCAGGGAACACACCGAGGCAAGGAGCATGGTGAAACTAAACTCTTCACTTCCTGACCTGGAGCCAAAGAGACAGGAGGAAAAAGAGACTGGGGTCCCATAGTCTCCTGTAAAGGCATACCTTGAATGACGGAAAATATCCCAGTAGGCATCATTTCCTAAGGTTCTCATCACTGTGCTACAAGTCAGGGGACCAAACCTTTAACATGTGGCCGTTTGGGAGACACTATAGATCCCGATTATAGCAAGACCTTTGAAATAAGAGACGAGAGTTTGAGGTAGAGATTTTGAGTTTCAAAGCCTAGATTATCCAAACCAAGGTTCCTAAGGACTACAGCGTTTCCTTGCCCTGTGACACACGGACCTGGAAAATGAAGTGTTTCTCAAGTGACATGGAGAAATGAAGGAGGCTATGTGTTGGTCACTGTGAATGTCCCAGAGGAGTCACATCTGTCCCTGGCAAAGTCTGGTGAGGAAGGACCCTCTAATAAGTTTAGGGAGCCAAGAGCAAATGAGAACCTACTGGCTCCGTAGTTGAAGCTGACCAAAGAGACACACCTGAAAGCCATTACCCGCACCAGTACAACAGAACTGCAATGGTGGACAGTGGTGATGGCACAGGCAGTGTGGCAGAGAGAGCCTCAGGCCTCAGGCCTGCCACTTAGGAGAGCATTTGAAACTCTTTGGCTACATCCGATGTCATGACAGGCATGGGCTTGATGCCTCTGTAGCTGCTATATGATTGACACATTGCCAGACAAGTTATGCCAGGGGTGCTGGATCAGATGGCTGCATAGATCAAATTAAGATACTTAGATCACTTTGTTCATTAAACATGGGATGCCAAGGAAGTCTTGAGTGGGTATGCAAGGAGTGGATGAAGTCCTGAGGGGATGTGTATTATCGACACAGACCAGTACCTCAGACCATGAAAACTGGCCAAGCCTTCCTCTGTCCAAGGACAAGGCTTCATGAGCGATTAACCAGTATGTGCAAAAACTAGCAACTGTGGCTTCCTGGTCCTGGATGACTGCACCTGAGATTGCTCACCCTAGCGACATCCGACTGCAACTAGTCAGTCCCTCCTTCTCCTCATGTACATAATGAGTACAGCAAATTCCCAGGTTGTCCCATCAATCTGTGCTGGGTGTGGCAATTAAATCACTTGAAAGCGCACATAGAGAAATGAGGAGTGAGGCAAGGTCCTCAGCAAAGGGTCTGGAAGGACAGAAGGACCAGGCCACCTGAAACCTTGACTGCTTGAGCAGTGTTTAAGAGCACCCCATGGGCTTTCCCTGCCAATGTTATGGCTACACGGATAAAGATGAGTAAAGAGGTCCGAGTCAGAAGATGCCCAGGGTCGATACAGTCTTCTGTGCTTAAGGGAAACCACCTGTCTGTGGCTGGGGCTCCCCAGTTAGTTGGTGAGCAGCTCTGGGTTTCATACTGTCTTAACTGGGGGCTGAATGAGTGTTACCAACAGGTGGACCATTGCAGACATCATAAATACAAGCATTTCACATGCCTCATGTGTCGTTAGTATGCCTTGAGGAATAGATGCCTCTCTTGCCCCATGAGAGTTAGGTGTCTCTTAGTTCCTCTGTATCTCTGTATATGTGTGTGCATAATAAGTTCTCTTTACCCGTGTTTAACAGGCCTACAGGTCTGGAGAGATGCTCAATGGGAAGAATGCCTGTTGTGCAAGCATGAAGACCCGAGTTCAAGTCCCCACTTAAATATCTGGGTGTGTCCAGGTGTACCTCTTACCCCAGTGCTGGGGGTCAGGGGGTGGGGGGATGGGGGACAGATTGCTGAGGCTTGCCAACCATGCTCCAGTTTCCGTGAGTGATCCTATCTCAAGGGAACAAGGTAGAAAGTGACAGCACAGGTATCTAATACCTTCCTCTGGTCTCTGTGAGCATGAGAACACAGGTCATCTGCCTTCACACATGAACACACATGCACACACATGCACGCGCACACACACATACAAACAGCATGAGCACACAGGTGCATCTGCCTTCACACACACAAACGCACACACATACACATGAAAAAACTAAGAGGAAACATGAGTGTAGAAATTGCTCGTTTCCTTATCTCTATCTAAAACACCTAGGAGTGTTACCAACCCATCTGTGTTTTCTACAGGAGAATTTACTATTATCAGTTATTAGACCAAATACACACTCACTCAGCAGTACTCCCTACCCCTAGACATACACACTAGGAGGGCACAAATAATTCTGGCAGGGCAGCCTGCAAATCAGAAGACACAGCGTGCTGAAAGGTCAATGATCAGAGAGTTAAATCCGAACTCCAACAGCTCAGCAGATGACACAAGGACTGAGATCCAGAGACCCTTGGAGCCTGTAAACCCTAGAGGCAGAGGACTCCCCAAGAGGATTTCCTGAACTGCTTTTGCTGAACTTGCCTTGCACTGATTGTATTTACAGCTCAGGGAGGACCAGCGTCAAGAATGCTCAAAGATGTAGATGGCTCCTCCCCCACCAGATGTGTGTAGAAAGATTCTGCCATCTCAGGATGTCCTGCAGGGCCAGAGGTGACATTAGATGTAAACAGGGCTGTGGAAGAAGGCCCAGCCTGCCCTCCCTAAACTTCATCATTGACATCATCATTTGCTGACATGGAGACAGTTATTACAGGATCAGCAGCAACTTGACTTCATTTCCATTGGCTTTATATTTTGGCCATTTGTTGTTTAGTTTGATTGGACTGTTTTGTTGGGTTTTTTTTTAATTTTTTCCCTTTGGTAATTTCATACATGAATGCTACACATTTAGATTATATTTATTCCCACTCTCCCCAAAAAGTGCCTCTTGACCCCCACATCCTCTTCCAACCTCTTGTTGCCTTATATTTTTAAAACCCACTAAGTCCAGTTAGCATAGCCCTATACACATGGGTATAGGTCCCTCTGTAGAACCTACCATGAGCCACATCCCTGAAAACTGACTCTTGGATCTTCCTCTCCCATCAGCCATTGTGCTTTTTGTTTAGGGTTTATATTGTTTGTTTGTTTAGAAATAAATGCTACTATTCAATCACATGCTTTCTCTTCATCTTATTCGTGGCACTTGTCTACAAGATGATTCTATACAGGGAAAGGACTCACTAGATAGGGAGAAATCAGCCCTGGTGGTGACAGACAAACCTGGATATCATTTGCTAGGTGAGGCTGCCACCCAGGGAGATATGAATGGACATTGGCTTTTTCTCTGAGTGTAAAGGTAGCCACTGGTAGTGCCTGTGGGAATGGAGTATAATGTGAGCGTTAAAAGGCTCACTATAACTGTTATGTAGAGAATGAATAGTAAGGGGATGAGGTCACCACAGAGAGATGGCACTGCACTGCACGAATCCCTGTGACTTACAGTAGCTGTTTGACCCAAGGTGGAGGTGACTGAGCAGGTGAGAAGTACTCATTTCCTGAATTTCCCTGATGGGGAAGCTGCAGGACAGCTGATGGGTAGTCACTGGGGTCCAAGGGGCAGAGACAAAGGGAGGATGTGTGTGCTTTGGCCTGGGCTCCTGGAAAAAGAGCATTCCTCTTTATTGAACTAGGATATCCGGCAAAGGAATAGAGGTTTTCCAGGATATAACTAGATGGCAAAGCACTGGCTTAGTGTGTGTGAGGTCCTAGGTTCAACCCCCAATACCACAAAAGAAAAAAGAGTACGTGTTGGCAGGAGTGTTCTGGAACAGGCCACATTTGAAGGGACTAATTAACCACCAAAGTAGCAACTCCAAATATACACCTGGAAATGAAGGAGACAGGAAAAAGCTGGCAATGTCTTCAGTTAGGTATCACCTAAAGCCTTGGGACATTTTGGAAGCAGTACATTGGGGGAGTGAGAGTCCCCTCTGCCTTCTTCTTCCCTCCCTCCCTCCCTTCCTTCCCCCCTTCCTTCCTCCCTTCTTTCCTCCTTTATTATTTCTTTTGTGCCTTCTACCTTCCTTCCTTTCTTCCTTTCTATAGGATCTCATTATGTAGCCCAGGCTGGCCTCAAACTCATAATCTTCCATCCCTGGAGCTATGTTAGTTAGGAGCTTATAAAGGCAAAAATCACAAGCTCACATTCCGGTTACACCTAAGCCTGTATCTTCCCCACGTGGGTAACTGCTTGTTTTCCTGAAGAAAAAGAACAGGAAGAAGCCAAGTATGGCTGTGCTCCCCTGTAATCTCGGCACTTGGAAGCTTGAAGCTGGGCAATCACAAGGACAGCTTAGGCTACATAGCTACACCCCGCCTCAGAAAAATAAAAATGGGAAGGATTTAGCATATTGGCAGAGACGGTAGATTCCCCTGACTCGGGATACCCGGGTGAGAGGAATGTGTCTATTCACTTCTGCGAGGCAAGCATTATCTGCCTCACTTGAAGGCATTTGAGATTTGCTGAAATGTTATTTTTTTTTTTAAAAAAAAAAAGGCACGGTTTCTCTTTATAGCCCTAGCTGTCCTAGAACTAGCTCTGTAGACCAGGCTGGCCTAAAACTCAGAGATCTGCCTGCCTCTGCCTCTCAAGTGCTGGGATTAAAGGTGTGCACCACTCCCAGTGAAATATACATTTGGTTTTATACTTTTTTCTTTATTTTTCCTTCATGCACAAATGCTTTTTGTTTTCATTGCATGTGCTCCACCATTTATCCCTCCCAACTTCTCCAGGGTCTCCCCCTCATATACTTCTCCCAACTTTATATATATACGTGTGTGTGTGTGTGTGTGTGTGTGTGTGTGTATGTGTGTGTGTAGCAATTTTCATTATGGAATGGGGCAATCTACCAATGGCTCCACCTCTGCAGAAAACTGACTTTCTTTCTACTGGTAGCTGTTAACTGCCTACAACTTTTCAACTAGGAGCAGGGCCTGGTGAGTATCACCCTCCTTTATACTGGAAAGTACCAGATGGCTCTTTGGCAGGTCTACTGTCACATCCACGGTAGCTGAGAGCTCACGAGTGCAACTGCCTGTCATGTCCAGAAGACACTGTTTCATGGCCATCCTCCTTGACCCCCTGGCTGTTACAGTCTTTATGCCTTCTCTTCCTCAATGTTCCCTGAGCTCTGTGGGGAATGAGTGTGATGCCAATGTCCCATTTTGGGATAAGCACTCCACTGTTACTTATTCTCAGCTCTTTGACTGTTTGTGGTTCTCTGTGTTAACTTCCATTCACTTCCAACAGAAGCATCTCTGAAGTGGGATGAGAGCTAGACTGATTTATGTGTATGAGGATAAGTATTTAGATAGTTAGTAGATACTAGATAGTTTAGACACTACATTAGTTTAGCAAAATGATGATCTTATCCCCACCAACCCAGGGTCTATGACCTTTCTTGTCATAGGTACTTGGCCAAGTTTACAATACTGGGAATGAGTTCTCTCCTGTTGAGTAAACCTTAGATCTGCAAAACATTCCTGCCACCAGCGTACCAGTGAGCATATCTTGCCAGAAGAGTGACTGCGTTAGTACACAAGGTTCATACTGAGTGAGCCCATTGGTACCTTTTCTCTCCCGGCAGCCACGTAGCACCTTGAACCGTGAAATCTTGACCACTAGAGAGGAGGCCAACTTAGTTTCTCCAAGTCCTAGGGCCAAACTGTGTAATGTCTTCAACAATAGGGGATGTGTAAGCATAAAGTCTCGCCCTGACCACCTCATCAGAGGGAATAGTCTACCCTCTCTCCAGGCTTAGTTCCTCCTGACATTCCAGGCCTATACTTCTCTTCCGAGACTTGTCTTGTTAACAGGTTATCATTCAAAAGACTGTCAAACAAGGATCAAATTATTACTCTTTTTCTTCCTTTGTCCAAAATGTTGGTGGCTGCTAGTTTAGCTATTTTCACATTACTCCCTGATACACTCTGAACTACTCCCCGTCAGCCTTGGCCATCACCTCTGACTCCACCTGATACACAGTTCTGCAACAGAGCAAAGTGGCAGGGCTACCGAAGCTTCCCAGACTGTGCGCCAAGATGAACCTTCCTGTTTCAGGTTAACTCATAACCGTGGAATGCTGACACACATGGACTCTTCCAGAAATGATTCTCCATCTGTGTCTTTATCCCCATTCTGTTGCATGACCTCAGGTCACTGATGCTAATTCTTCAACATCTCTGACCTGGATGATTGAAGTAACAAACTGAGTGCCTTCCCTCAGTTCATTCATACTCTAATCCAGGGTTTTTTGAATTTGAATGTATATGATAATCACCCAGTAGATTTCTTCAGAAGGACTTCTGTTCCCACCTACTCCTAATGTGTCTGATTCAGCAGATAGGGAGGGAAGCCCAAGAGTATGCATTTCCAACATGTTCCTGGGTGAGGCTGCTGCTGCTGGTCCAGGGCCACACTTCAAGAACAATTGCTGGACTAAGTCATTCTCCACACCAACACCAAACTCTGAAGCCTCGGCATCTAGTATTTTTCAGATTCAGATGTAAGATATGCCTTTTAAAACCAGGTTTATTAGGATGTACTATGGACACTTCAGAGCTTATCATCTAAGCGCACAATTCAATAACAGGTACAGGTTCTATGCCCCATAGAAGTGTCTGCATCAATCAGGTAGCAACTTTGAGAAACAGGCTTTGCAGCAGAGAATTCAATGTATATTAAAAAGACTTAGAGAATAAATTATAGGACAATATTTGAAAAGGGAAGCAGATGGCACCTCTTCCCTAGACCTGGCCATTTCCATGCCAACTGAGCCCCTTCCCTGAGAGGGATGTCTGAACCAGGATCCTTATTCACCATGGCAGTCACAAGTGGAAAGCACTGGATCCCTGCAGGTTTGCAACCCATCCTGCTCCTCTTTACTCTCACTTTCTGGTCTCCTGTAGATCTTCAAAACTATTGCTGGAGGAAGGGTAGACTGGATGATGTGGTAATGGAGATGAACCTTGAAAATGCCACACTGTCTGAAAGAAACCAAACACAAGAAAGTCACTTATTGTGCAATCCCAGTCACAAAAAATTGTCTAGATTGGGCTACTTATAATGACGGAAAATGGGTTAGTTAGCTGGGGTGGGCTTAGAGGATGGAGGGATGAGTTCTATATGGAGGGTGACGGGGTTTCTTTCCTGACACAAAAATGTGTCAAGATTTACTGTGGCAAAATGATCATTGTTGTGGAATATTAGTTTAAGATGCTTTACATTGGTTTATATTGTTGAATATTTGTTTAATGATGCAAAAGTGTGTTGCATTCTTTTATGTTGTATTTGTTTAACTCTGTGAAGCTCTGTTACTTTGCCTGCCTAAAATACCTGATTGCTCTAATAAAGAGCTGAATGGCCAATTGCTAGGAAGAAACAAGAAATAGGCAGGGCTGGAGGGCATAGAGAAAAAATAGGAGGAGAAATGTAGGGAAAAAGAGTGAGGAATGAGAAAAAGAGAAGAGGATACTACGAGCCAGCACCCAGCTACCCAGCCAGCCACAGAGTAAGAAGGGAAGATATAAAAATAAAGAAAGGTAAAATTCCAGAGGCAAAACATAGTTAAAGAGAAACAGAATCATTTAAGTTAGAAAATCTGGTTAGGTCTAAGCCAGCAACCTCACTGGGACCAGGCCCCAACCAGTGATCTCCTCAGGAGCAGGCCCAGGCCACCTTCATGGGAACAGGCCCAAATGACCTCCGGGGTTACAGAGCAATCTCTGGGGGCACTGAGTAATCTTCAGGAATGCCAAGCAACCTCCGGAGTGACTTGAACCATGGCCCCGACTCCACCATAAGGAGCAACCATCTGAAACTTGGATCCACTGGCACCTGGAAGATTGATCACCAAATTGTACACTGAGTCTATGATATAAAAATTAAATCTTAATTAAAACCCTTATAAGAAACCCATTATGAGTAGTTCTAAATCACATTATGCTTCATGTAAAAATTAACATAATACTTAACGAAATTCTGTTCCAGAAGGGCTGTACTATTGGCGGAATGGGCCAGTTGATATATTTAACTGGCACAATTCACAGTTTCCCAACAGCCACCTCAGATCATAGCAGGTCTTTGGATGTTATTAAATATAATACTTCTTTCTAAAAATAAAAATAATGAAATTTATAAATATTATAACTTTTATTTATAAAATGATATGATTTTTATAAAAATAAAAACAAAGATGTGGGAATCACAGATTGATCATCAATATCAAATGTTCAGCCCTGAAAACACACATACAAATGACTTTACACATACTCAGTTGGGTGTATTTTCATATTTGTGAGTGTGTGTGTGTGTGTGTGTGTGTGTGTGTGTGTGTACATCCAGCAACAACAATAATAGAGATCCTAAATTTGAAAGAAAGTAAGGAGGGGCATGTGGGAGGATTTGAAGGGAGGGATGAGAAGGAAGAAATGATGCATTTATATTATAACCTAAAAAATAAAAGGAAATAAAAGCCATGTTTTTCAGGCTTGCTACTGTTAGAGTGCTCTGAGCCATAGCAGGCAGATGGCTTAGTGAATTCACAAGAAAAAGTTACTAAACTCATTCCACCACGAAGCCTCTCGTCAGAGTGCCCTGTACAACCTGTCTTCCATGACATGAGTGCTGGCAATGCTGGTGTCAGTTCCTCCTCTCAATGAGGAGCCTAGAAGCAACCAACCAGGCAACACCGCCCACAGGTCCTCACACAACCCTAATATTTTCAGTCACAAGTTGGCATCCATTTCTGAAATTCAGTGACAGCTGAGTTGGAAAATCAGTCTTCCAAGTGCTTGCTGCAGAACACAAATTCATTCCCCACAGCACACATAAAAATTGAGGTGTGGGGGACTGGAGAGATGGCTCAGTGGTTAAGAGCATTGCCTGTTCTTCCAAAGGT
>LOJH01007147.1:0-28577 GCA_001685095.1 Ellobius talpinus
ATATATATATATTCATATATATATGCCACAGCCATTAGCAAAAATGGGTTAATTTAAGATGTAAGAGCTAGCTAGGAATATGCCTAAGCTATTTGGCCAAACAGCATTGTAATTAATACAGTTTCTGTGTGATTATTCAGATCTGGGGCAGCCGGAAATGAACGAGCAATCTCTGCTTACATCTCATATAGTATGCCTTAAGGAATCACCTGCTTTTGAGTTACCTATTCTTTAGCTTCTCCTTTAAAACTATGACCTAACTGTATCTCCTAAGCTGGCTCCATTCAAGGTAGGACAAAAGAAGCCAAGAGTCATCCCAGCACCAGAGGAGTTGCTCATTTCTAGTACTGCTCCTCATGCTGCCTTCACAGGTGATCCTGAGAAGCAGCGCCCCTGCAGCAGAGGCAGAGTCCCCAAGTGCCTGCATATCCCCTAAAAAAGCTACATCTGTGATTATACCTATAACAAAGAAATCTTGGAGCAAAACCATTCATTTCCTGTCTGTTTCTATTTGTGGGTGTCAGGATGAGGGATGTGTAACTGTGCTGAGCACAGAGGAAACAGGGAACATCTCTACTGTTGCAATTCTTGGTGCCTGTAACTCTCCAGGGTTAGAATGAGGGAATAATAAACAGAGCTAATGTCTCTAAGGAGAGACACCTCAAACAGAAATGAGCCGGATGTCGAAGAAGTGTCTCACCTAAAGGCATCTGTGCCTCTCCCCTAACAGTGAACCTCAAACTGTCATTCCACATGTGGCCAACAGCAATGTGACAAGAAAGGAAGCATAGAGCTAGTGTAAACTGCCATTCTGACTTTTCTCTTGGCCAGAAATCTGCAATGCTCCAGTGTCATGCTGTCATTTGGATGGAATAAAGTCTGAACTGTTCTAAGTGATACATACCAACCCTAGGGATGTAGGGCTACATCCTGGCTAGAGATATAGATCGGTTGGCACAGTGTTTGCCTAGCATTCAACAAGCCCCAAATTCAGCCCTCAGTACCTCTGTAAAACCAGGCATGGTGGTATACACCTATAATTCCAGCATTTGCGAGGTAAAGGCAGGAGGATCAGAAATTCAAGTTTATCTTTGACTATGTAAAAGTTGGAGGTCATCCTAGTCTACATGAAACCTTGAAGAGTCCCAACAGATCCCAGGCACACTCGCTGACATACAGGTAAGCAGCTACAAATGCTACCAGGAGACAGATACGTAAGCCTCCCCAGTCTAGGAGTTCCAGGTAAAAGCTCTTTAAATTAAAAATTGCAGAGAAGCTCATGTATCAGTCATATGTTGGATGGTGACAGCTAGCTGAAGTGACACTTGCTGGGTACTCACTGTGAGTTCTTGCTTTATGTACTCGATGGTGGCCTCAAGTGCCCTTGTGCCCCGGGTGGCTTCATCTTCCACGGCCTTCACAGTCTTAAGGAGAGAGGTGACATTGGTCACCATCACCTGCATGGGAGGAGAAAAGCATAGGGTATGCTGTCTGAGGTGTAGCATCTGAACCTTTTATGCAAATGGCGTAGGAGATAATTTCCTTCTTTCATATGAGGAAGACGATCAAATGTTCTTCCTTCCAGCAGTCTGGCATATCACCATCCCGTCATGGTCAGCTCCCACTGGAGTCCCACCCTACCTTGGCAGCTCCTTTGAGCTGGTACATGGAGGGGTCATCAGCTGGCTTGCTAGCAGCTCCCTTGGTAGCACCAATGAGATCAGAAAGAGCCTTGGCCACGTCTTTGATGGCATTTATCAGCACCACCTGAAAGAGTAGGAAGCTAGTGAGTAGAGAGGATGACCTTCACTGCTGGCTTCTGCCAGGGTCCAAGGATGTGGGAAGGAGGCTCTGTATCAGTAGCTTTATGTTCTGCACCATGACACTACCACTCAAGAAGCCACCCTTAGAGGGCCTGTGGCTCAGGGAGGGCGATCTTGCTGCTGCTGCTGCTGCTGCTGCTGATAAAACTAACAGAGAGGCTGCTCCCACTGCTGCTGCTAAGGCCAAGGCTGAGAACTAATGCCTAGCTTGACACCAAAGTGGAGGCTGACGCTGATGCTGAGGCTGGGATCTGGGTACATAGCCCCTTGGCTGCCAATTCTGCCACCAAGCTGTCTCTGACTGGATGAAGGTTGCTAAAGCAGAGGTACCATCATTGAGGTACCATCACTCACCCAGGAGCATTGGTAACACAATGTCAGCTTCATATGGGGCAGTAAGGTTTCTATGGCACTCTGCCTGCTCTCTAGCTTTGTGCCTGCAATTCCCTGCCCTGCACCACGAGTTTGGACACATGGATCTTTCTTCCTATTGGGAAGTCTCACCTCATCTCTGCTTTAGGTCCTCATTCCTGTTGTCCTCTACCTGGAACCTGGCTTTCTCCATCCTCCGGGTTCAGCTTGAATGTATGTCCCAAGAGACCAGTCTTGACCACCCTAGCATTGGGTCTAACTCCTGAATACCAAGCTACTATCAGATGGCCCTGTTTAATACTACAGTCGTATTAGTCCACGGCACCATTTAATTTATTCGCTTAACCATGATTTATCTTCTCCTATGACCCAATGAGGTTAGAACAGACCCTATTTGGATTCCTCCTCAGAACATGTTCTGGCACACACCTGGCACTCAGTGAATCTTGAGGAAAAAATGAAGACAAAGGTGGCCTGCTCCATCCTGGAGCTGATGCTATCTCGAGTGCTGGAGCTGGAATCTGAAGCGTCAGCCAAAGGAAGAGCTGACATGAACTGGGCCACTGCACTGGCACCAAGAGCGAAGGGTTTGGAATTTGGACTCTGGTCCGTGTGATGCTAAGGGCCCAAGTCTTAACCTTCACAGAGTGCCAGCCTTTCCCACCTCATTCAGTTGCTGTGAGGACCAACTGGGGGTAATGAACATCAAAGCCTTTTGGAGTCTCCAGAACTCTAGACAGCAGTGACACAGAAACAGTGTAACCTAACAGCCTCCTGCCGTGGTCCTTGGCACCCTTTGCTGTGTCACCTCATCAAGAGGGCCAAAGGACCCCAGCCAGCCTCCTGCACCCACAGGCTGGGGCCAGCTGGTTGTGAAGGCCTGACACTCTCTCCCGAGCCTGTAACAGTGAAGATGTGCAGTAAGAAGTAGAGGCACAGCAAGCCAGGGCTGCTGCTAACGTCAGCGTCCTGGAAGTACTGCCCCATCCTGGTTACTGACACGCAGAGGGAACATTTTTTTCTGCGTAGATCTGAAAAAATAACTTACTTATTAAAAATTTTAATTTATTAGTACTAGTGTGTGTGGCAGTCCGAGTAGAACACTATGGAGTTGCTTTCTTCTCCCAACTTTATGTGGGATCTGGGAGTCAAATTCAGGTTGTCAAGCCTATGAAGCTGGCGTTTTACCTGTTGAATCATCTCACTGTCCCCCCCAATTTTTTTTAAAGTGAGTTCTCATTAGAGGTTGCTGCTTTGGGGGACTGGCCAAATGGCTCAGCAGTTAAACACACTTAACTGCTCTCCTGGGAAATCCAATTTTGGTTCCCAGACCTCACATCAATTGGCTCCCAACTGTCTCTAAATCCAGTTCCAGGGGACTGAATGCCTCTGGCCTCCTTGGGTACCTGTAATTCATGCACACATACCCACAGCTGACACACCCACCCACACATAATTATAAAAAAAACACTCCAACCTTCTAAAAATCTTGAAAACAGCAACCTCTTTTTTTTTAATTTATTTCTGTTTCCATAAATAAAATTAATTTTAAAATCTGCTCAGAAAAATGACCCCTCTGCATGCCAGTCAGCTGTCTGGTAACCAGAACTGGATGGCACCTTTAGTTAGGGACCACTGAACGGCAGCTAAAGGTCTGCAGAGTAGATGGCACGCTAAGTGCGCTCACCCCAACAAACAGGAATAGGAGTTTGGGAAGAGGCTGCCCAGATGGAGAGGCAGAGGAAACACTAGGAGTCAATGAAGATTTGAGGTGGCTCTAAGAACTCATTTTGTGATTCTCTACTTTTTGTACCTAATACAACTTGTTGAGATAAGATGTTTTCAAACAAAAGAAAAAAAAATCCCACAGCAATTTAACGCATTTCTCTGTGTAGAAAAGATCCATAGCTTTCTCTTCAAAATCAGCGGGCAAGGGGTAGCACTTCCAACCTCAGCAACAGGGATGCCAGCCATTCCTTCCTTCCTTCCTTCCTCCCCCCCAGGGTGGGACCACTGTCTCAGGTTCCTGCAGAAGCACTGTGCAAACAGCGGATCTGAACTTTAGGGCTGCTGGAGGAAACCAAACTGGGGAATACAAACACTAAGAAAGGTTCCTCAGAGAGCTGCATTGTCTCGAAGGACAGTGGGAACGGAAGGGGCAGGTTGGTGGCCCCCAGTTAATTAGTTCAGTCATTGCTGCCTGCCCAGGTCCTGAGGGGCAAGTGTTATCTAGTTTGGGGCCCAGTGGACTAGACTGCTGACCTGACTGGTGCAGGCACCTCTGTTACTGGGACAAATGCAGGGGAGTGAGACAAGCTCCTGAGGACTCGAGCTGACCGTCAGCTCCAGGCCATGGGAACACCAGCTCGCTGTGTATCTGGCAGGTGCCAGATGCTGCTATACACGATGTCAAACATGAAAACCTGCAGTGATGCCGGCCTGGAAAGGGCATTAAGGCTTGGGTGGGTCATTTCAACCAAGTCACCACCTCCTGAGCAGAAAGTCCTCCCACTTTTCCTCCCTTTGCGTCAGAGCCAGCCATCTCCAGCAGTAAGCGACATGTGCTCCATACCCTAGGCCAGCAGCTGGGGTCACCAACGGCCTGTTGCCAGACATTCACTGGTCCTGATTCACAGTGTCTCCATAGGTGAGAACATTCCTTTCTCGCAGGTCACACTCTCTAGCTGCCCCCCCCCCAGCTCTGGCCACTCTTGAAGTTTTCGAGGCATTTCTTTCCTCAGCAGGTGCCCAGAAGGTTGGAGTTCTCTAGGCTCAATCTGACATTCCTTCTCATGACCCATGCTTTGAGCCACACCTGAATCACACCTGCGCACAGGAGCAGGCTCATGCCCTCGACGCTTCTACCTGCTTGTCTCGTACTTCTGATCCAACAAGCCTTAGACTGGGACTCACCCTCCTCCCTTGGGTCCGGAAGGCTCTCCCACCATGGATGGCTCACTCTCTGGCTTCATGAAACTACATACTGCTCCAGCCTAACCACAGGACACTTGGCACTCCTCTCTCACCTTTATCCTCACAATGTCTTCTTCAATCAATTGTTCACCAGGCCTGGCTGCCTTATCCTTCTAGGTTCCTCCCCAATCCATAGGCTTGTCTCAACCCCTGAACTGTCACCACAGTCCACGTCTCTGTCAACTGCTTCTTATCTGCTTCTCCAATCAAGCACGCACACGTATTGCTTACTTCAAAGGCTACATGCTTAACCCCATTCTGAAGCCTGATGCAGGGTGTATGGGAGAAAGAGAAAGGCAGTCCCCAGGTCCCATTCATACCTGGGTCTCAGGGTCATTGGAGCCCAGGCTGGCAGCCCCCAGTTTGACCACCTCGGCAAGCTGGGTGATGGTAGCTGCAGAGGACTGAGCGGCCTGGGCCAGCTTGTCTGGAGTCGATGCGGCCCCTGACACGAGCAGCTTAGTGTCTTCCACCAAGGCCTTGGCTGTCTTCAGAATGTTCTCCCTTAGAAAACAGGGAGGCCAGAGAGACGGGAGAAACAGAACAAAACCTGTTCACTTGCAGTTGGGAAGGAAGGAAATCCTTTCTCGGGGGCTTTGAGAAGAGAGGCCCCAGTGATCCACCCCCCTCAAGGGGAGGGGAGTCTTCCATGCACGTGAGGTTGTAGCTTCAAACAGCATGTAGTGGGATTGGTAGCACGGCCCCAGAAAGAGGCTCAGTACAGTAGCTAGGCGGAAACTCAGCTTCTTCCTATGGCCCCACAATCTCTCCACATATTTCCTAGATAAACGGGGTTGCGAGGGTACACAGCCTGTGCATCGTGCTTGGGCTCAGAGCCCATGGGGCCAGGTTCCAGAAAGGACAACAGGATACAGAGAATCTCTTTTACGGCCTTTGGGCTGGAGAGACAAGAAAGGGGCTGGACACGTGATAAGGGTTTAGGGGTCATCAGGGGTAAATCTGCAGAGCCACTGACACAGGTATGCTTAATGAAGGCTCCGAGGAGGCAGGAGGCTTTGGGAAGGGACTGCTAACTATGCCTCTCCTGGTCCTACTGGGTCTGTGGGCAGCCAGAGGGGCAACTCCCTGGTGTGCAAGCATCAAAAAGCTAGCCTCAGTTAGGGAAGGTTGCTTCTAACTTGTCAAAGCAAATTATTATTCTGACCCTGTGGTTCATACCCCCTCTGAGAATCTTATTGACATCAAAGTGGATAAGCATATTTCTGAGTCCTGGGCAGGGTGAGGCAACAAAACATGATCACCGGTTTTAGGGATGCCAGCTGGAGTCTCCCCCGGTACCTGTGATCTGCAAAGGTCTCGCCATTCTCTGCATTCAGTGTCCCTGCTGTTGCAAACATGATGGTGGTATCCAGGTCGGCGATGATCCCAGAAACAGCAGTAGCAGCCGTGATGCATGCTTGGGTCCCCTTGTTCCCAGCCTGGAGAGCGGAGAGCACCAAGGATACCTGGAAGGTAGAAAGAGGATGTAAAGGGGAGCCAGGGAATGGAGAAAGTAAGACTAAACTAGTGTGCCCCCATTGAAAACACTGAATTCTCTCTCTCAGAGCTGATGCAGCACAGAGGTTAATGGCACAAAATCAGAGCCAAGAGCCTGGGTCTGAGTATCAGTGTTACCATTCACATGCCACCCGACCTTAGGTACCAAGCCTCAGCTTTCCTTGAATGTTAAACAGTTAATTACAACATCACATATGCAAAGTGCCCAATAAGGTGTTTATAGGTCACAACTATTTCCTGGAGGACAGTGCTCACCAAGTCACTACAATGCTTCTGACACCATACTGAGGGATCAGGTTTAGGCTCCCGAGATGTGGGTGGCAGTTTTCACCCTTCAGTTAGGTCTGGAAGGAACAACCACTGTTGATACTCATCATTCACCTGGCCATGCAGGACAGGTCACTTTCCAGAGTGGATCCCAGTGGAGCTCCCGCATGTCACTGTCCATCACTAAGTAGCAATGCAGTGAACCGAGGGTCCAGCAAGTTGGCTAACGGCTTTACCCTACCACACTCCATATCAGAAACCCTGGGTGCCAGCTTCTACCTGCACCCCTTCCTGTTCCTAGAGACACTTTCTACAGCCGCAGCCTGATTGCCCCACATGCTCACCATCAAACCATGTGTCCACCTGCCCACCGTCTGTCAAGTCTGCCAGCGGTTAAGGTCCCCACACATCTGCCTTGCTGCTCAGAGCAAGTGCTTTGTCCTGCTCTCTTCCCCCAGCGCTGATGCGCTCACCCTGTGAGATACAGCTCCAGGTTCCCCTAGATGGCTCTCTATTCTTTTTCAGACAGGCGGTTCTGCCCAAGGAGTCTGAGTAAACTATTCCTGTCCTCAGGACAGCCATTGTCCTATAGATCAGAAACAGTTTGTCACATGGCAGCTGAAGGCTCTTTAACCTCTGCCTATACACACCCGCTAGTCTTGACCATGCTGATGCACATAAATGCTTCATAAAAACATGTATATACCATGTGTGGGTGAGGGAGGATTGGGGGTGAGGGCAGAGGTCAAACCCTAGGTGTCCTCTTCAGTTGCTCACCAAACTGCCCTTTTTTTTCTACCCCCACGTGGTGGTGGTAGGGTGGGAGAGATGGAGTGGGACAGAATCTCTCGTTGAAAGCTGACAGATTCTGCTAGAGCAGTTGGCTAGTAAGTCGCAGGGCTCTGCTTGTTCCTGCCTCATCAGTGTTGGGAGTATATGGGAAATACGCTTCTTGAAGCATGATGAGCAAGCGGGAGTCAAAGCATAAATAAGAGGCATGGAGTTTGGTATGTTCTTTCTTCTACCCCTCAGGACTCAGGAGACTTGCGGGAAAGGACACAGGAACCATTTTCTCCAAAACAAGTCCACAGAGAACTGTTTCTTTCCTGGGATGGCTGGTTTTAATTGCCAACTTGCCATACCTAGACTCACCTAGGAAGTCTCAATGTGGGACTGTCTTAAGATCAGGTTGGCCTGTGAGCCCGCTATGAGGGATTTCTTTCTGCCTTTTTAATTTTATTTATTTGTGCCCAAAGAGGCCAGAAGATGATGTTGTAAGCCAGGACTGGAGTTACAGATAGATGTGAGCCACTGTGTGGGAGCTGGGAATCAAGCCCAGGTCCTCTGGAGCAGTAACTGGTGCTCTTGACCACTGAGCCAACTCTCCAGCTGTGAATTTTTCTTTAACTGGGTTAACTGAGGTGAGCCCACTGTGGGTAGTACCATAACCTGGTTTTGGGCCCTGAACTGCATCAGAGTAGAGAAAGCTAGATGAGAACGAAGCACACAGATAATCATTTCTCTCTGCTCTTGACTGTGGTTGTGACAGGACTAATTGTCCGAAGTTCTGGGTGCTGGGATTCCCCCACAGATGGACTGTAACCTGTGACCTAAAATGAACCCTTTCCTCCCCTTGGTGCTTTTTGTCACAGCAATGAATGCTAGGAACTGGCCACCTCCCCACCTCCGTCTGTCTCCCGTGTCCCAAGTCAGGCCACTCTGCTGTCAGAGGCAGCAAGACCAAGACCAGCTCAGGAGGATTCTGCACGCAGCTTGGGTGCCTGGGGAAATGGGAAAAGTCTTTGAAGCGAGGGAAGGTGCCTTCCTCCAGCTGAGAGATTTAATTCTAACTGTAGAGTCCAGTAGCTGGCCAGTCCTGCGGGCTGGGGGAAGTTGCCAGATAGAGGCTCGGCCTGGCCCAGGACTGGTTGACAGAGCAGCCTCTGTTAGCTGTTTCCCATTGAGCGCTTCCTCTGCCCAGCCCTCGGGCCTTGTCGCCAAGTCTCAGAATAATGCGGAGCTCTATGCACACAGACATGACAAGAACTGCGGAGCACGGATGCATCAGCCTCCCTACTCGCAGCTGCCACAGCTGCCACAGAAGGACTCTGATCCAGAAGCAAAGCCAGAAGCTAGCAGACCCGGGGAGGATAAAGAGCCACTGGGTATGAAGGGAGGATCTAATACTGGCCTTGTCGGCTAGGGAAGTGCCATGGGAGAACAGAATTTCAGAGGAGGGGGCTATTTTGTTAAATGTTTAACTCCATACCTGGCACAGTACCAGATACTGTTACACACCTTGATGCTGTCAGAGATTACACGTTTATGTGCTCGTTTTATGGATGAGGAAATTGAGGCTTGGAAATGCGATGTAACTGATATGTTCTTCAAGCCTTGCTGCCCACACTCCTGACCATCTTCTCCAACAGCAGCCCTGAGGCTCAGAAGCCCAGGGCAGGTTTCTCTTCCTCCATGGTCCATCAGGTGACTGTCTAAAATCACTGGGACCACTCTGCCTCACAGTATATAAGTGGAGAGGTCACCTACCAAGCAGATTTCAGTCTTTTGTTTGTCACTGAGACCACTCTGCTTCAACGCTTCTTTTGCTTTGCCTTTGGAGACAGGGTCTCACTATATAGCCCAGGCTGGCTCTTCAGGGTTTCGGCTGCACCACTCTACCCAGTTTCCAGTTTCTCTGTCCCAGCTCTAGCCCTCAGAGACTCTCTGAGACAGGGGATCAGCCATTACAGGGTGGGCAGTGATATCAGCCTTCCCCCCTGGCTGGCTTTGAATGCTGATTTTGGTAGGGCCATCTGGAGGGGGTCCCTGACTTTCCCAGGGCTGCCTCTGTTTTGCTCAGAATTTCTCAGGTCCTATGACAGCACCCTCCCTGGGGAAGATCTGGGTGGTGAGGGAAAGCGCCGCCTTAGCTGTATTAACTTTGGTTTCAGTCTCCACCAGAGCTGGTCACATTGTCAGTGCTCAGCACCATGGCTATATCCATCTTACCCAGAGGGGACCCCTTACCTTCTCAGTTACAGAACGGGCACATTCGATCAGCTCCCTTTTGGTATAGCTGTCGGTGGGGCACACCTGGAGGGCCCCTGCCTTCTGCACCAGGAAGATACAGCCATGACCCAGGTCCTGCACACGTGTGCGAATCTGGAATCCGATCTACAGAGGCAAAGCCAGAAGGGGGAAGGAGTGTGAGGGACCCTGCCATCCAAGCCTGCCCTAGGTGGAAAATTTCTCTTGTGCCTTCTGGGAGCCCAGCTAGGAAAATTCCATTCTATCTGGAACCCCTGTCTGGTGAGGTAGGGAATTTAGTTGATTTACCTTCCTGTAAAATGACTGTAAAAATGCCCACAGCCTCCATTAAGCAAGCCTGTAGCTCACCGGGATAGTATAAGGCCTTCCCGGTGTGTGTTCATCTTTTCCTGGTCTGGCTCATCTGGGTCAAGCAACCTGAGAGACTATACCTGAGGAATAAATGTTCCCCAGACTGAGCTCTGTGGGACAGTTATCATTATTATCCATCCAACAAGTGTTTACTGAGTTTCTACAGTACATCAAGGCCTCTTCTATCCGTTCCATTTCATGAATTCAAAGTACATATTTTGCATAACTTAAAGTAGTCAGATTTTCATAAAACTGGTATATTTATCAAACAGAACACCCCTTCCTGGTGTATTCATGGTGAGCGCAATCCCATGGAGCCCAGGCTTCCTGTCTCCTGAGCTGGGTTTGACTTTCCCTTTTCAGTTCTAAAGGCTCGGCAGACATGCGTCCCTATTTCATTAATTTACTTGATAAAAAAATTAAGACAGGATCTCCCATAGTCCAGGCTGGCCTCGAACTGACTGTAACTGAGAATAAGTTTGACCTTCTGATCCTCCTGTCTCCACCTCTCAAGTGCTAGGACTACAGACATGTACTATAGCAAATCCAGTCTCTGTGGGGTTGGGGGTGGAACCCAGGGCCTCATCCATGTTAGACTAGCAATCTATCAACAGAGCTACAGCCCCATGCTGGGCATGCATTTGATTAAGGATGTTGGGCTGAGTGATTAGAAGGGGTTGTTTGCCTAAGAGAAGCCAAATAATTTCACTATAGCTAGGCTGCTGTCTCCTTTAAGCCGTACTAAGTGCCCCCTCCGCCTTCCAAAAGCAAGCATTCCTCTGGTTCTGCTCTGTGTCAGTTTTCACTTTGAGCTGGATAAATACAGCCACAAATGAACTGCCTTCCAGGCCAGGTAAGCAACTAAGAAGAAGAGCAAACACTTGAAGCATGAGTCAGTGATTGACTACAGCTACAAGCCGGGGCTTTTCTTCTAGCATCAAGACTGTTTACCAAAAGGGCCCAGATACTGTAAATAATTCTGGGGAGATTCTGGCCAGGGGACGCTATCTCCTGCTTGTATCTCAGCAAAGTTTAGGGCAGAGTGACTCTGGAGAGGGGAGGGACTGCATATGTCTGCTTTCCTACTGTAGAAATACCCACTGCTGGGAGGGAGAGGGCCATAGGACTCTGAAAGCCACTTAGCAGAAAGTTCACTAGATGCCCAAGGGTGAGCGTCTGCTTTCCAGGTATCTTCTAGTGAGCCCTGGGACAGGCTCCTGTTGACCCTCTCTGTGGGATGCACAATAGGAAAGTTAGCCTGGGAGTCTACAGCATGCCAGTCTGTACACGTCTGGACTGGTGCAGCAAATGACATACCACTGAGGGGGAAAGATGTTTGCGTACAGCAGGGATACCTCTCAAATATTCATTGTTTGAGACAGAGCCATGCTGTGTGGCTCGGGCTGTCCAGGAACTCTTGATCCCCCTGCATCAGCTGCCCAAGTGCTGAGACAATCAGACATCTATTTTCAAGATATGCTGAAGGCTTACACACAACATCAAGGCGAAGTCAGGGGCTGAGACATTAGTTTCAAACTTAACTTGGACCTTAAAGGCTTCCACCAAGTCTAACAAGGATATCCAAGGGTCAGCAGTAAATTAAAGGTGGGAGCTCTTACACCATAGATCCCCAAACGACAGGGGACTCTGGTGACACCAGGGGAGAAGGACACAGTGGAAGCAACACCCAGGGAATTAGAAAACGAAACAAAACAAGAAACCCCTCTAATTTAAGTTTTTAAGAGTGGTTTTAATAGAATCAGAATTTTGTTAGCCTCTTTGAACTTTGGTTTGATTATCTCTGAAATGAAGAACAAACGACCTTTGTCTTGCAGACTCTGTTGAAGCCCACAGCACCTGGGCTCAGCACTCATCACTCTCCCTATTTTCCAGGTCAAGGTGAGATATTTAAACACAAGAGGACCACAGAGTCAACAGTCTACTGGCAATTTCACTGGAAGGTTTTACGGTTGGAGGAGCTTCCTAGAAAGGGAACACACTTTCAAGATTGGGTTTCCACTGATAAGCACTAAGAATTGCCCAGTTCCCAAAGCAACATTAAATTTCTCAGAAAGTCTGGCCCAACTTTGCAAGACCCATAGGGTGGATTGAATGTACGACCAGTGTTTATTACAAAGGAATGCTGCTCAAAGACACACAACTTGGGGCTTCAAACTGGCAACTTTGGGAGAGCATTACTTGAGCCCCAAGAAAAAACCCTCAGTTCCCTTCTTGCCCAAAGAAAAATATTGTGGGGAAACCATCTGCTTTTGTGCCTTAAAGGAAATTAAAAAAAAAAATGCTTGGGCCTTGGTAGAGTTTTAGATCCAATTACAATGGGGTTGGGGAAGAGTTGTCTATGAAAAACAGATCGGATCGCTTTCCCTTTACTGCTCAAGACAAAACAAAATGAGAGGACTTTTCGCAGATGTTAAAAGCAACTGGGTCCACAATTGCTTGCCTGGGGGACCTTATGAGAGTCAGACAAGGGTGGCACCAGAACTTGGATCAACTTAGGAAATGGAACAGGAAAAACAAATAGTATGAACAACAGAATCAGGCATCACTTTCTCTCCATCAGACAGCAGGTTTTGGGTAGAAATCAAAAAACCAAAACAACAACAAAAACCTAGAGTATCCACCCATCCATCCCACCTGGGGTGCAGGCATGTTTCCTGGCCAGTCACTTTACAGATCATCTCCCTGCTTACAAAGTGGTGATGTCATTTTCCCGAGAGACAGAGCTGCAGTCACTAAATCTTTTCCCCAGGACTCACATTTAGCAGCCATAGCTCCTAGGATCTCATTCTCTCCCTCCCTCTCTCCATCCTTCCTTGTCTTCTCCCCACTTCCGCCCATCCCCTCTGGGTGTGTGGATGCTGGTGCACGTCCCCATGCATGCACACAGAGAGGCCACGAACTCAGGTCCTTGTGTTTGTAGAGAACTGAGGCATCCCCCCCGCCCTCTCTGTTCTCTGTATTCAGAGAGGAACTAATCTTAAGATGCAAAGTTGCCATAGGGGTTTTCACTTTTCTGAAGACTTTCCACAGTGCTATTAACAAAGTTGTAAGTTTTCCATGGAAAAAATAAACAGAGAAAGATCCTGTTTGATGTTTGAGGACAGAGGGCCAGCTTTTCCTGTAATTGTCACATTGTGGAAAAGACCAAAATTTGGACTCAGCAGGGCACACCGCAGGCTCTGCAGGAAAGGCTTCCCGCTTGCCCTAGATGTAAATATTTTCACAAGCTAGGATATGGGGCCCTCTCAGGTAGACAAATAACTTCCACAATTTTGGTATACTTAAAAAAAAAAACAAAAACCTACATTGCTTCAGGGACCTCCTAACCTTCTCAGTTTTCCCCCAAGCATCTGTCTGGCAAATGCACACAGAGAACGTTCCTGCATAAGCCACTGGTAATTTTATATTCTCACTGCCATTTCTGGCTGTGGGTCATATTGCTCTTGTGCCTGGACTGTAAAATACATCTCAAGATGCCCCATTGAAAACAGCAAACCTTATTAACAATGTTAGAGGTTAAAGCCCAGTACCCAGCAAGGTGAAGTGTTGAGTGGTTGAGTGATAGATACTTTTCCTTGTGGCCTCAGTGCTATCGTCGAATCTGTGTTGCAGCAGGGCTCTGCTTGCTTCCCACACTGGGGTGGGCAGCTCATGAGAACTCCACGGAAAGGACAGGCCAATGTTCCAAACCCAGACAGATGAGGGTGGATCCCATGCGCAAAGCTTTCCATGGCGAGGGGTCCAAACCTCCCTGGCAATCATGGTCTATGTTTTTAATCCCCTCTCAAAGCCAAACACTTCTTTCCTTTGTACTAGGGTTTCCTGACTGCAACACAAGCCCTCTTCTAGTTGTTTATGAAATTCAAAATTACACGTTGATCAAATGAATTATATGTCTAGATAAATTACAGACTAGAATTATAGTCTAGTCTGACTAAAACAGGGAGACTATTAAAAAAAGAAAAGGAGGAGGATAGGAGGAAGAAGATGAAGAGGAAGAGAAGGAGGGGGAGCTATGTAAAAGAAATCAAGATTTGGTATTTTTCTTAGTGACGTAACATAATTATTATAAATGCAATTATTCATGCAGAGGTTTAACTGATTGCTCTGCAATCTGAAGACAGGGGCATGGTTAGAAACCGAAGAAACTCCATGCTGAATATATATGTACCTCAGTACATATATATGATACGCCTGTTCACATGCATTGTTATGACACGTTAGAAGAGGATGTGTTTTGGGTCTGTGTTGCGATAATTGTTTCGAAAAGCCTTTGTTAGACACGCTTGGTCCTGACTATTCCCAGCAGAATCAGCAGCACTGGGTAGGTGGGAGCAGCGTCTGTCATTTCAGGAAAATGAGCAGACCAGTTACAAACCTATAGCTTCCACAGCCACAAACGTTTCGGAGAACACTGAACAGGATGTACATTCATAAACGGCTTGCTTTTCACAGAATGTGTTACCTGTATCTTCCTGTGTTCCTGTAGTCCCATCATGCTGTTTCCCAGACTGAACTTTCTCTAAGGAGCCAATGCTTTCTTGGGCCCTAGATATCCTTCCAGGTGCTCACACTAACACAGCTGCCACCAGGCCCTCTGGGTCCCCAGCTCTGCCGCCTTGTCCCAGGAGACCACTCTATTTCTCATAGTTTCCAGAGATGATTGCTCTCTGGCAGTGGCCAAATTTCCTAGTCAAAGACTCTTATGAGTATAGACTTGCTGAGGCCATGTCTACTCTAGCCTCTATGGAAACGGATAAGGAAAGTGGGTGGGTCTTGAGGAGCACAACGGAGGAGTCATGGTGGGTGGGATCTAGGCCAGTTTTTAGAAAGCCAGGATGGGTTCTGCATCATGTAAGCAGACTTCTCAAGAGAGGGGATATGAAATCCCACATGTGGATCTAATATTTGGGGGAAACTGTGGAAAACATAAACATGATTGGTGGGATGTGCTGGGGGTGGGCAGGAAGCAGGAAGGGCAGCCCCAGCTTTGGGAACTTTAAGAGGGTGATGGGCAGCTGCAAGGAACCTGGAAGATCATTGTAAAGAGAACCCTTCTATCTGAGAGCCCACTCACCCTGGAGCAACTGACTGAAGCTGGGGCATCAGTTTCACAGTAGGGGGAATGAAACCTGCTCCTGGCTGTTGTGATGGGGTCTTACAGAACTAGGCTACAGGGTCCTCCCCTCTCCCACTCCCAGGAATAGGGACCATGCGTTTGCTTCTTAAGATAGGGGTCTTAAGGTGGCAGACCTCCTCTGGTTCGGCGGTGGCTGCTGCCATCTGGCCCTGGAGAGCCAGGTGCCCATAGTCACTGGTCATTTGTGAAGCCAGGCCTCCCAACTCCTCCGGGTTAGTAACCGACTTAGTCATCTGGAAAAAGAAAACAAGCAAGACACAAATACATACACACATACACAAAGAGAAGCATCAGAACCATGTGTTAATACCCCGGGGAAGCCAAAGGGTTTCATTCACTTTTAGCCCCTGGGGAAGGTAGAGGCCAGGCCTTGCATGAGGGCTGGGCACAAGGGAGGGCAATTCAAGCAAAGCCCATGCTACATTGCACAAGACAGGCCAGAGCTGGGACTATCCTGCAGCACAGGCCAGATGGGGCACATGCACAGCACTCGGGCCGTGCAGCACGGAGCTGGGGCCTCAGGGGCCGATCTCAGGGAGCTTGTCCTTTTGGGATCACTGGAGGAATTCCCACAAGGAACTTAGGGGAATAAGCCTTGTGAAGGGTGTACCCTGATCCAGGCTTCTATGGGGATCTGGGCAAGAGAGGATCCGAAGACAGCGCTGCCACAAAGCCATGAATGAGACTCAGTGGAGAAGCCAACATCAGGGATAGAAGGGAATTAAGTCTTGGGGAGAATTCGTACAAAGCATCACAAGGTGCTACCAGAAACGTGGTGGTTCACAAACCTAGTCTCCCCGCACCTCAGATTAGCATGCCAAAGTTTAATGTTATCCAGTCTGTTTTTGTTTTTTTGCAGTTTGTCTAAAGACATTCTTTGTCTCTTTTCTAGGGATTTCACTCTTGCCTTATCTCTTTTCTCATTCTTTTTAAACTCTTTTATGTTTATTTGTAGTTTTGTGGTGTGGTATGGTGTGTGTGTGTGTGTGTGTTGTATGTACCACAATGCATGTGTGGAGGTCAGAGGAAAACTTACAGGAGTTGGTTCCTTTCTCTGTGTGGGTTCCAGGGACAGAAGGAAGGCCGTCAGGCTTGGTTACAAGCATCTTTACCTGATGGCCACCTGGTTGGCGACACTCTCCATGCCCTTTAACACCTTGACTTTAAAGGGCTATTCCATTTGTTTTTGAGAGAAGGTCTCATGTAGCTCAAGTTGTCCTCGAACTCAGTATATAGTTAAGGATGGCCTTGAACTCCTAATCCCCTGCTTTTACCTACTGAGGACTGGAATTACAAGCATGTGCTACCATGACCAGCTTAAAGGGCTTTTAAAGGGCCTCTTTAAATGACTCTATATCTACTGAGGTGGGAATACTTATGTTTTAAGACACAATGTTACAGCCCTTTGGAACAGTGGGTTCCAAAGTATATAACCTGGATCCCAAGAGAATGAAGTTGTATCTTGAGTGGCACCATCTGTGCCCTGTCATCAGGAATACAGAGATTCTTTACCTACCAGGTGAGGAGTGCCTAGCTCCAACCTAAAGTGCCAGGCTAGCTACCCCAGGATGGCTATCTTCTGGAGGCTGGGCTTGCTGGAAATCACAGAGGCCAAGGCATGAGACAGCCTGGCTCAAAGCCTGGCCCAGAAAACTCTCTAAAAACCTTATGAAGCCACTCAAAAATGCCTCCTCCCATTGCCATGCTGGACATTAAGGGGCCTTTGCTCTGTCCTGTCCTCCCCTGAAAGGACAGTCATGGAGTAGCTCCAGCTTTCCAGGACACTCAGAGGTATCTGTGACTACTCCCTACTCCCTTAGGCCACATTCATTTAAACAGCAGGCCTGGTACAGAGTTCCCATACATGAGCAGAGCAGGCAGGGAGGCCTTCATGATCCAAGCTCAACCTCTAGTGGACACACAATTATATGACAGAGCCAGTGAGAGCCATGCCTTGGCCACTCCAGCTGGGCCACTCCAATTCCCAGTTCAGGCTTATGTGGTAATCTTCTCTAATCTACAGCATTTGGGACTCCATGTGGAGAGGAACATTTTCTGGGTATTAGCTCTCTGAAGATCTTGTTTGTCATCCTCCATGGAATTCTATAAAGTCAAGAGAGTGCACGCTGCTTTTCAGGGCTGTTTACAAAGATTCATCTGGAATAGTGTTTTGCATTGTTTCAGTGAAAAAAATACTTTCAAAAGTGGCACAGTGTCTGCTGTCAGGAATTAAGAAAAAATAAGCCACATTGATTTCGCCTAAAAGACTAATTTGCCCAAGTGTTATGATATGATTTTGTCAGACAGCTTCACCCTTTTACTGTTTTGTTCCCAAATATCTTCTCTTATACTAGAATTGAAATCTATTAAAACACCCAGAGTGCTTTCAGAGACGAATAAGACTCTTTCCTTCTTATTGCTATCTTCTTCCTCATTTCATGCCTTCTTGAATGTTCTCTCCTGCCTCTGTTCCCTGTTCTCAGGTCCAAATGTCTGTCAACTTTAATTCCTTCTTGCTGGGGTATACCACAGGCAGGCAGAGGGACCAAGAGATGGGGTGGGAGCTGGCATCCAGGAGGAACTGGAATCACCGGTTGGCCACTTGCTCCAGCACAGATCCCATCTGATGACTCAGATGGTGGTGGACAGAAGGACAACACACAGTGGGCAGGGCATCTCCTTTTCTTACCATTTCCTGAGCTGTGACAGCAATCGCTTTGGAGTATTTAACCACGGTTGTTTGGTAGTCAACGAATGTTCCCTTTGGTTCTGGAGGTGTGCCTTCATCCAGCTGTGGAGAGGAGGAGAGCCCAGGAGTCATAAGAAGCCTGGCCAACTGTGGGCTGTACTTATAAGAATCTGACACTTAGGAAAAACAGAGAGCCTCTCAGAGGTTTTTTGATCCAAACTCAACCCCAACTTCTCCAATCAGAACTGCAATGGAGGTACAAGTAAGGCATCCAGGGGACACAGGCAGGATGGGGTCCCAGTTCTATCTTACAGAAGTGGGAAGTATTTCAGAGGAATTACGATTTAGCTAAGTCTTCCACATACGGAGGAGGCTGCCCACATAAATGAAAGGAAGGAATCCCAGGAAGAGAAAACAGCATTCAAGCACATGGCAATCCAAATAAGTCTGATGATACTTTCAGGGGAATACAGAGGGGTGGAAGATGAGGTGGGAGAGGAGGCAGAATCTACGTCACCAAGGACTTCCATGACAGTACTTCAGCCCACCAATATCTGTGGCATGCCCCGTGATGACCTAAGTCAACAAGAGAAAGAATTGGAGCAGCTAAGAACTATCTGTTGCTTGCCTGCCTCTAAGTGTACCAGCAACTCAGAAAAAGACAGGAAAAGGGAGAAAGGATGGCTATGAAGAGGAAGAAGGAAGGGGAGGAAAAGTCAGGGACCCCAATGAAGAAAAAGGCTACCCACTTCACTATCAACCCCTTCACGATCATGACGTTGAACAGCACCCAAATGATGTCCCGAGGAGGCAGCGAAGGGCATGGAAATCAACACAGGGTGAGCAACTATTGTAAAGACAGCACCGCCAAAGGGAAGGGGGGCACGGAGAGTGGTGGGAGCGAGGCTTAGATCTGTTGGATGGAGCGTCTTGACAATCACCATGGGCCCTGGGTAGGCAACTAAGAAAATCTTTTTGGCAGCTCTTTGTCAACATGGTTTAGAGTCAAAAAGCAGGGCATGTGCTGAGTGGCCAACTGAGGAGTTACCAGGCAGTGTCTTAATAAGGACTACGTGTTACAGGCAAGCATGAACTAGCCGTGAGGCAGAGATGCATCACCGTGCATCCTGTGCATCCCAGGAAGCTGCTTTCATGAAACCATCAGTGTGAACAATAGTGGAACCTGTCAAGACTTCTCTCCTAGGCAGACAGATGATGCCAGGTACCTCCACCATTGCATGGACCCTATGGACCAGGCAAGGATCAAGCTGGGAGCTCATTCATTCAGCAAGAACTGACTAGGCATCTTTTTATATGTCTGCAGTCTGTCAGGCTCTTTCTCAACTGAGACATGGCCTAACTTTGAACAAGAAAGCATGCTGAGAATAAAGAGAAGTCAAAATACTTAGGCAAACCTGCCTCTGCCTCCCAAGTGCAAGATTAAAGGTACAGTCACACCACACCTGGCTTAGGTCTATTTCTTTAAAAAGACTAAGTTGAATACTGATGAATACTTGAGGGATGAATGAATAAATTGATTGTTTTATTACTAACATTTACTTATTTACTTTGTGTGCTTGTGTTCTAGCCCAGGCAGCCATGTAGAGGCCTTGTAGAAGGCAGTCCTTGCCAGACGGTGGTGGCACACGCCTTTGATCCCACAGACAGGTGGATCTTTGTGAGTTCAAGGCCAGCCTGACCTGCAAGAGTTAGTTCCAGGACAGTCAGGGCTGTTTCACAGAGAGACTCTGTCTCAAAAAACAAAACAAAACAAAACAGAAGGCAGTCCTAGGCCTTCACCACGTGAGTCCTAGTGTTGGAACTCAGGTGGTCAGGACTAGCCACAAGTTGCTTTACCTCATGTGCCATCTCATCAGCAAGGATGAGTTGGGAGATGAAGAGGAAGGTGTCTTGTCTTAAAAGAACTAAAACGGACTGATTTCAAGCAATAAAATAAGGTATCCTTAAAAAAATACTTAGGCAACGATAGCCACTCCCCACATAGTGAAAAGTTAGCCCCTGGAAGGCAATGAGAAAGGCAAGAACAAAACAAGTGTTTGGGGATCCCAAACTTATTTAGTTGAAGGAACTCTCTTTTATATTCTAGGAATCTAGCCCTTGTACCTTTTTAGATTATGACCTTTTATGAAATATTGGTGATATAAGAGCTAGATTTGTATTTTGTTCCTGTTATTTACATACTTGGTACCAAAAGTGTGGAGGAAACAAAACCAGATAAAGAAAAGACATAAGATCCCATGGAGCCAGGTGGTGGTGGTGCACAYCTTTAATCCCAGCACTCGGGAGGCAGAGGCAGGTGAAACTCTATGAGTTTGAGGCCAGCCTGGTCTACAGAGCGAGTTTCAGGACAGTCAGAGCTACACAGAAAAACCCTGTCTCAAAAATGAACCAACAAACAGGAAAGGCCCCATGGAATCCCACCAACCTCACTGGCTGGGGAAACCAAGAGCTCCTGTGGCTTCACCTATAGATAGCACAGGACTTTGTATTAACCCATCAGTTTTTAAATCGCTGGTATTTAAACACAGACAGAATCAAAGTCACCTCCATGGCAGAAGCTCATAAATGTCAAAAATGGCATCCACGTTAGAATTAACTTTGGTAATCCCACTGCTGTACTATTTCAAGCAAATTAGTGAAGCTCAGGTCCATGATGACAGCTGCTCACAGACATGTGGGTTGAGGCCTAAAACATCACTTCACCCGAAGGCCCCCAATGACAGGCGGAGGACATGGAGAATGAGAGGAGGGTGAAGTGTGAGCCTCTGGATGTTAGGTCAAGAGGGGTAACTATGATGGTTAACACTGATAGTCAACTTGACAGTAGAGTCACCTAGGAGAAAGACCCTGAGAGTGTCTGCACAGGAGTTTCTAGACTGAGCTAACTGAGCTGAGAAGACACAGCTTGAATGTGGGCCATTCTATGGGCTGAGTCCTAGAAGAAATATAAGGGAGAGAGTGAGCGGAGTATCAGTGCTCACAGCTCCTTTCCTGACTGCAGATGCAAGCGAGCAGCTGCCTCACATGCCTGCCGCATCCTTTCCCACCAGGTTGGGCTGCACCTCCTCAAAACTGTAAGCTAAAATTTTCTAGAGACAGGGTCTCTCTGTGTAGCCCTGGCTGTCCTGGAACTCACTCTGTAGACCAGGCTGGCCTCGAACTCAAGAGATCTGCCTGCCTCTGCCTCCCGACTGCTGGGACTCAACAGTGCACCGACACTGCTCGGCTCCTTATATTGTTTTGAAGTACTTTTCAACACTCACTGTAACTAACACAGTAGGAGTTTGTGGAGAGCCATGAAATCCCACTTTATATTTTACAGAAAGGAGAGGGAAACCTTTTGTGTGTGGCCTCTGTTGCCAGCAGTTCCTGTCCCTATCAGAAAACACCAGGCTTATTTCTGAAGAGGGCAGCTGGGCCAGTGATACCAGAGATGCTACCACACAGTCAGTGAGGCTCATGGGCTACCAAAGAATGACCTCAGGGCCCGAATTCCACTTCTGGGGATTTACAGTGCATTTCCCTATTTTTACATTTATACTGAGAAAAAGAAAAGGAGACACCGTTTGCCTTTTAACTGCTACTAAGGATCTGTGGACTCCATTATCTAACATCCCTGGTGGACATGAGGTTTGTTTCCAAAGTTCTGCTGTTCTGCTGCTCTGAAACTCAAACAAACCCTCTTGAGCCTTGCCGCCCCATGGCCTTGATGAGGATGGGGAATTTATGCATTATCTGCCAAACCATCCAGATTTGAAGCAAAAGCAGGACAGAGTGAACACTGAAGAGACTTTACGAAAGTAGAGCATCAGGTCTTGTAAAGGAGGCAGGGTCTGATCCAGGCTTGCTACGTTACTAGCGTGAAGACGATGGCAGAAGGGTGAAGAACGTTACTCTAATGATCATTCCATGGAGTCACTCCCTATGAAGACAGGGACAACTGATCTCTACATCAGCAATTTAAGACTGCATATTATCCTGAAATACTATACAGATGTATTCACGGCCCAACAGCAGGCATTCCCCAACACCGTCTAACACTATGCTCAGCTACCACAGGATGACAATTAGATGCTGATGAACAACTGTTTACCCCAACAATATCAAAAGGACAGGACTAGAGACAGAATCCTTGCAGGAAAAGTAGAAACCTTGGAGTCGAAACCGTCTTCAGTCTGAAGCATTGTCAATTGATTGGGAGAAAATGACTCATGCCTATGACTGTTGTCTCTGAGAGCTCACCAAGGCCTTTCATACAATTTAATAGTTTATACATTTAAGTAGATACCAAAAGCATAAGATATTTGAAAGTCCCATTAGAGATTCCATTTAATCGAGACTGTAATAGAGCAAGTTAGGGGTAGAGTCCAAGATCCTGCATTTTAGAAAGTTCCCCGATTCCAACGTTGCCATTCCAAGGGCTAACACTCAGAAATCACTTTCTAACTCCTCTTGGAGTTTGCTCCCCATCACAGGCCTATGACAAGGACACAAGGTGTAAGTAAGTACTTCTATTTTACAAACAAGGAAACCAACATTACTTTCACAATGTCTATCTTACCACATATAACCTGGGAAGAACTGCACAGTGGCTTACAAAGCTGATGAATTAATAATGAAGAATGAATAATATGTTGGATATATGACTGGCCACCTGCTCATTAGCTACAGCCATTGGGAAAAGAAGGTTTGCTGGTCTCAGCCTTGACTGACAATCAGTTTCCCAGAGAAGAGCATGTAGGGATGGAATGTGAGAGAGACGGGGGTGTGGTTGAAGGGGTTCTAGCAGCAAGCTTACACCTACCTTGCTCATGGCCTCTGCGATGGCATCCACCATGCCTCCCACCAGCCCCACCTCGCTGGCAGCTTCATTCAGTGTCACCATAATGTCATCCACAGCTTCCTTCATCAGCTGTGCAGCCTCCGTGATGGCATCGTGGGTGTGCTGTGCCTGGGAAGGGAGTTAAAAGTGTCTTCAGCAGCACAAAACATTGCTCACTCTTAAGAATCACTTGATATGCTAAAAATAACCCTAAAAAGTCAGAAGATAGGGTTGGCATGGCGGTGCATGTCTGTGATCCCAGCACACAGGAGGCCAAGGCAGGAGGCCCTCATGTTTAAGGCTAACTTGAGCAGTATAGTGAGACCTTACAAGCCTCAGGAGAGCCACACCGCAGAAAAACAAACATGTAATGCATCTGAAATGTTTTCTTTCCCTGATTTCATCCATTTACTTGCAGAATCAAAAGTAATCCCTTTTTTATGCAACACTAAACTGTCAGGACTAGCTTTATATGCTGCTATATTCAGAACGGTAGAGAATGCCACAGGCTCCTAAATACACAAATTGACACATTTAATTAAAAAAATCCATCATACAAAGAAAAAATGTTTTCATAACAAACATACTTCTCTTCAACATTGCCCAACACACTATCATTCTCTTTCAATAAATAAGCTGATTATAGAAATGTAGGTGCATATAAAAGAAATAAATCTGCAGAGAGCCTACTAGGCTTTAGAACTATATGGTAAGTTATATTGTGCAACACTGGCAGACTAGATGAGCAGAGTCCTCCAAGGGCTGATGCTCTGCGGGTAAAACCCAAGTCACCATATGTTCCTCAAACAGCACAGTGGAGACCTGCCAATGTCAAGGGTGGAAATGGGTTTAACATGAACTAGTGAATGGAAACAGCACTGGTGCCGGGCTTCCTAGCAGACACCTCACCTGGCAGGAAGATGAAAGAGCTGAGCTATGGGTACAGGAAACCTAGGTCTAGTTCTGGCTCGACCGCTAACTAGCTACATGGCAGAGCTTGGCTTTCTTTTCAGTGAGGTGCGGAGAACTGTAGGAAGTCTGACTAGTCACACTGGTGCAGACACTTCATGCAGAAGGGCAGGCTAGCAGGGAACTCTGCTCTAACCCTGTGCAATGTGACCTAATGCCAGTGACTAAACATCACAACTGCACTGTCCTCAAGTACTAGATCTGCCTGGGCAACATCTGTGCTTATCCTGGGTCAATGCAGGGTGTGAGCCTCCCCAGAGGCTCAAGATACTGCAGCTTTACTTTGGTGGATACGAAGGAAGGGAAGCCAGTGGGGCATAGAAGAGGGAAACTCCTTGCTTTTTTCTTTTCTTTTCTTTTTGTTAAATCAAAGAGCTTGATGAAGTGGCAGTATGAGCCATGGACCCTGGGAAACAAGAACTCCTCCTCAAATATGGCAGCTGATAAGATGTCAAACACACTTCTCACAGCTATCCTTGGGACAACCTTCAGGACACACAGAATTCTGCCTTTGGGATGAAACTGAGTAAGCTCATGATTTAGTTTGCTAGCTGACTTCATGGCTTTATCCCACTACAAGTCCTAAAGGTGGCTTCTAACCCCACAGAGTCTCACTACACGAGGTCAGACAGCAGGAGTACTTTCCTGTCTCAGTGCAATGAGAACCCTACGGCCACAACTCTACACGACCACATCAGAGCCCAGCACATGTTTTAGGAGAGGGGGGAGCAATTGCCAATCAGAGGCCTGCTTCAACTTACGCCCTTCACGGGTCTCAGGAGTACAAACTCTTAACACGAGTGGAGCTAGAGAGATGCTCATGCCCCTCCCTCTGGCTGGCAGACTACTGAAACAATGCTCCCCAAGAAACTGGAGTCTCTTGGGATCTTCAGGCTGGGAGAAGGAACAGGCTAGGTCTAGCACCAGTCAGAGAGGGAAGCTGTCTCCTAGGTAGAGGTTTCACAGTTTGACAACTAGTCAACCACCTTGCTGGAGAGACTGGAGCCCAGACAATGACGCATGGGACCACACTGTGATCTGGACTGCTTAGCTATATACACCTCTTACCCTTTGTTTAAATCTACACTTAGGACTTGGGAGTTACTGGACCCCTTATTTGCTCTTCTTCCCAATGTGGCTATAATGAATAAATTATTCTCTGCCTTTCACTATTCCTTGTCTCTTCAATTGGCCCACTGAGGGTGGGTGCCAAACCTAGTTTGTCAGCATATAGCAGCTTGGGGGCAGGCATCGAGGATGCCATAAAAGAGAATACTGCCAGGGTCTGACTGTATTCTGACTGTAAAAAATAAACAACTCTGGACATGAGAACATAATTCAGGGAAAGCATCAGTGAGTCACAGGATGATCTTTGAACCTCTCAGTAAACATTTCTGCTCTTGGATAGCTCAGAAATAAACTACCTGACCGTTTGTCCTAGAGATGAGCTGATAAAGTCTCTAGAAGGTTTGTTCTCCTTCATTCTTCATATTCTCTCTCTCTCTGTGTGTGTGTGTGTGTGAGTGCATGCTCACATGTATGTGAATGCATGTGTACATTTGCACACAAGTGCAGAGATCAGAGGTTGACCTTAGGTGTCGTCCTCAGTCATTCTCCACCTTATTTTGAGACAGGGTTTCTCATTGAACCTGGAGTTGACTGTGTGGCTAGACTGGCTGGCCAGTGAGTCTCGGGTCTCCAGGGCTGAGACTACCTGTGTGTACTGTGCCGCCCCGTTTTGTAGGGAGGCGCTAAGTATCTGAACTAAGGTCTTCACTCGTGTATGGCAAGCACTTTAGCAACCAAACCATGTCCTCAGTCCACGCTCTTCATATTTAAGTTTTACAGATTTCTTGAGTGTCAGCTCAGAGTTTTCTTACTCTATGACATTTCTAGGCATGACTTCCTCACCATAGCCTTTTGCTCCAAAGCCCAGGAGCAAGTTCCATCTTCTTTAAATGGCCTGACCCCAGTCCATACACTGTGGGCTGGCTGAGCATATGAGCTTTAGACATCCAAAGACGTAGCAGGATCTCAATGAAAACACACTTTAATAAGAGCAGCCCTCTAGGAAGCGAAGTGAGCAGGCCAACAATGCAGTCATTATTTTAGGGTCTGGAGCAATTCCTTAATGCTGCTCCTCACACACGAGAAAACCACATCTGTTCTTTCTTGGACACGTGTCTGAGGACAGCTTCCAAGGAGTCTTTCCTTCTGGACAGGACTTCCACTACAAAGCTCAGGACAGCAGGCAAAGACATCAGAGCAGCATGGGAAGTCAGAGGAGACTACAGCAGTACAGGAACTCAGAACTCTGGGGGTGGGGCAGGACAGCAGACAATTAGCGCTCTCCAGAGAGTTAGATGAGGCTTGCATGGGGCGCTGCACTTGGCAGCTTGAAGTGAATTCTATAGAAGAGAATGGGGGAGGGGAGGAGTGATGCGGAAGATGCTCAAGGGGCTGCAAGAGGGGCCACACACACATGCCTTGGTGCCGCCTTGTTTGATTACTGGTCTGATGGGCATGGGGTGTCAGCCCATGATGGCCTCAAATGCTCTGTGCAGCTGAGGATGACTGACCTTGGACTTCTGATCCTCTGCCTCCTCCTCCCAAGAACTGGGATTATACGTGTGTGTTATCACTCCCAGTTTAAGCTGGGAATGGAGTCCAGGGCTCAGTGGATGCTAGGCTAGTGCTCTACCACCTGAGTTACCCCTCACATTCTTGTTTTTAAACACCATGCTCATTCAGATTCTATTAGCAACATTGGGAGGTACTCATCATTAATTTTACTGCGTAGTAGGGGAGACAAAGAAATGAAGAAACTTGCTAGGAAGAGGTGGCACTGGGATCTGAAAACCTTTACGTCTGACTCAGTCCTTGGAGTGTTTGTTTTACCAAATCATGACTACTCATGACTATTTAACAACATTTTATTATGTGTTTATTTAAAATAAATTTTTACATTTATTTAGTGTACGTTATATATGTTTGTGTGTGTGCGCGCGCGCATGTGTGTGTGTGTACATGTATATGGACCCTGCATGCCACAGTGCATGTGTGGAGGTCAAAAGACAACTGAAGGAATTGATTTTCTCCTTTAACCATGTCCTGGGACCTGAACTCAGGTCAACAGGCATGGGGGCAGTTACCTTTACCAGTGGAGCCATCCTGCTACTATATTTAACAACATTTAAATTTTATTTCTTCTACAAATGAAATAATACAATACCAAACCAACAGCAGATAAAGCTTAATAAATATTCCCCCAATAATAACATCTAAGTTAATTAATTATGTGGCTTTGGCCTCTTAGCAAAGGGTCTAAGGGAGCAGACTTGATGCTTGTTTTGGGGGTGACGGGTGAAGCCTGTTACCTCAGCCCTTAGGAGGCTTAGGAGGGAGGCTCACAAATATGAGGTCAATCTGGGCTATCAAGCCATTCAGGTCAGTATAGGTTATATTCCCTGTTTCTAAAAGACAGAGAGAGAGAGAGAGCGAGAGAGCGAGAGAGAGAGCGCGAGAGAGAGACATGTATTATAAGCAATAAATATATGGGTCTGTTTTAGTATTAGCTGTCAACTTGTCATAGCCTAGAATCAGTTCAAAAATCTCAGCTGAGGAACTGTCATTACCAGATTGGTTGGAGTGTGTCTACGAGGGATTTTCTTAACTCAGGGTCTAGTCCAATGTGGATGGCACCATCTCTAGTCAGTGATCCTGGGTATGTAAGAAAGCTAGCTGAGCACAAGTCCAGGAATAAGCGAGCTGGAGGCAGCATTCCTCCACAGTTCCTGCTTCTTCCAGCTTCTTGCCTTGAGATGCTTCCTGCCTTCCCTCAGTGATGGACTGACCTGGCAGGGTAAACCGAACAAGCTCTTTGCTCCTGTAAGTTGCTTTGGGTCAGAACTAAACTAAAACAGGCAGTGCCATGTTCCTGTTTAACGGCCTCCACCAGATCCCATGACTTACAGAAAGGTCTTACTCCTTAGCAAAGAAGATAAGATGCATCAGCACATCTTGATCCAACTTGTCCAGCTTTGTTCCTCATCTGTGCATTCTACATCAACCAGACTACTTACAATTTTCTGAAGACACCCCATTTTTTTTGCAATCCTATATATGGCCATGCTAATGCTAAGTTGCAGTTTGTTTATTTGGATATGTGTGTGTCTGGGCATATGCACGTACACCATGTATATGCAGGCTGGAAGAAGGCACTGAGTTACGAGGGTCGTGAGATATTTGACGTGGTTGCTGGGAACGGAAGCCAGGACCTCTGCAAGGACAGCAAGCGTTCCTCTAAGACACTCTTCAGGCCTTGTTGCCACTTCTTAAATTCTAAGCCAAATATGACACAAGGTCAGTCATCCATGACAGACTCCTGCCATGCCTGGCTCTTAAAAGCACCTCACTGAAGAAATGTCCCTCTCACAAACTGACAGGGTGGTGGGGCACTGTTATAATAAATTAGCATCTCTTGGGGTGGGGAGTTAGCTTAGTGGTAAGCATGTTTGCCTAGCATATGTGAGGCCTTCCCACCCTGCAAAAATAAGTATGTAA
>LOJH01007148.1:1957-31187 GCA_001685095.1 Ellobius talpinus
GTGTGTGTGTGTGTGTGTGTGTGTGTGTGTGTGTGTGTGTGTGTGATATGAGTGTAGGTACACATGGAAGCCAGAAGTGGGCATCAGATCCTCTGGAGCTGAAATAACAGGCAGCTGAAAACCACTTAGTGTGGTGCTGGGAACCAACCCTGGGTCCTCTGCAAGATTAGCAATCTCTTAACCACTGAGACATCTCTCCATCCCTAGGGCTTTAGAGAGAATATTTAAGACTTCTCCTTCCCTAAGTCAGAACTGTTAAGTAGAAATGTAATGAAAGTGGCATATTTAAAAAATGTTCTAGTCACACAAAAAATTTAAAGAGGAAAAATTAATGATGTTAATTTTAATGTTACATTTTATTTCAATTACTATACTTAAAATATGACCATCCCAACACGTAATAAATGTAGGAAAAGTCAGTAATATATTTTACATTTTCCCTTTTCTTTTTCAATTTTTTCTTCTTTTTTTGAGATAGGTTCTCCTATAGCGCAGACTGGTCTGGAATTCACTATTGAACTCCTGCTCTTCCTGCCGTCCCTACTCCCCAAGTGCACCACTACATCTGGCCATTATTTCACCCTTTCTTTCTGTCCTGCTGGGGTGGTCAGCAGCTCAGCTCGGCTCAGCTCAGGTGGCCAGCAGCTTAGCCATTGGACAGCACATACCGCATGCTTAAAACAATGCTAAACAGCTTCCCTGCCTTTGCAATTAAACATGTCTACAGGTTTAGTGACAAGGAGAAACTCTTGCATCAACCTGTTCTCCTCGCAGACCAGGACACGGTCTTCTTAGATCTCAGTCAGGCCCCAGGAGCCAGGTATCTCTGTCTCCCTATTTCCAGTTATTCATCCCCCTGGTTCAAGGCTCTCAGAGTCCCCTCTAGAACCCCTTTCTGCTGGCTTCTGAAATTAAAGACCCCAACAGAAATTCCAGAAAGCAACTGAGAGAAAGCTATCAGGAGTTCTCAAAGTCTCTTTTCACGATCTGACTCCTTTAATGGCAGCCAGGCCGGCCCAGCACGAGATGACCCAGAGTCAAAGGGAACTGAGGCAGATCCCTTATCCTGCAGGCCAGTTTGTGCTGTGTGCCTCAGCGAGGGTCTGTTTCCTCTACAGCGAAGGTGCTCTGGGAAGCACTGCCTCACCCTTGAGAAGAGCTTGTGGAGAGGAGAACTCAGCACTCAGACTCCTGTCCTCTCCCTTCTTTGCTGTCTATTCACCCACTCCCCAGCACAGCGCCCTCTCCACCCCTCCCTCACTGACCACCAGCTCCGCAAAGCGGACATTGAGCTCCTCTGGGTTCAGGATGGGACCGGAGAACTCCAGATACTGTAACGGGTGGTTGTCCTGGAGGTCGATCTCGGGGAGGTCATTGCCTCCAAAGCAGCAAAGGAAGCCCAGGCCATGGTGACTCCTCTTGCTCAGAGCCATGGTCACTGCAGGCTGGGATGGTCAGCAGGCAAGTGCCTTAGGTCCTCATTGGCACAATCTAGGTAACAGGACAGAGAGAGCAGGTGGTCATGAGAAAGCCAGACAGGTAGGGACAGAGGCCACTGTGCCTTCAGAACTCTTGCTGTGGAGATTGTTGGGGGCCATTAGCTCACTATCAAAGGCCCATTCCCCCTCAGACTCTGCTTCTTCTGGCTTCTTTCACCTGGAGTTGCTCATCTGCCCTCAGCAGACTCGCAGGTGTTTGTGACGTGGAATTTCCCCATTCCCTTTTTTTGGCCCTGGAGATGTGAAGAGGATAGCAGTCACAATATGGGACCTTCAGGTGGTCAGAGTTGTTTATCTGATGTTTCCCATACCTGTGATGAAGCTATTCTAGGAGTTCCCTGCCCCTGGAGGATCAACATATACCAAAGTTCATTGATCTGATCCATTTCAGGGTTGGGGAGAGATGGCTTTAAAGGCGATGGGAGGGGAGGGCAGAAGACAACTGTTGGAAGAACTCCGAGCTAATTAGAGGACAAAACTCCTGAGGCATAAGCCTCAGAGGAGCGAGGATGGAAAGAGCCTTCATCGCTCTCACCCATTCTCTTGTACTCAGATTCAAGTAGCACAGTATATCCACAAGGCAATGGCTCACCCATCTGCCTTGAAGGAGGCCAGTGCCCTCAGCATGAGGAGAGGAGGGAGATTAAAGCCCAGGTCAGATGAGGCTGCTCTTTGGGATGGTGTCAGATGTGCTTTTCATTCCTGATCAGACACTACTCTGACCAGGAACTGGGACTGACTGATGGATTGGAACAGAAAGGGTTAATTCATTAGCTTGCCACTGGGGAACCTCACTCAGAGAGGTGCCAGCTGGAGGAGGAGCACTGACTCCCACCATGGTTGCCATGGCTGCCCTGGACTGTTTGAGCTAAGCCAAGCCATTGGCACACAGACCTCTCTTCAGGGCCGATCCATCCTCCACCTCTGGTTCCTAACACACCTCAGATGACCTGAGTGGATTTAACAAGGAGACTAACAAGATTCACATATTCAATCTTTCTCAGGACATCTCCTTACCATCTTACACACAGAGCTTGCTCCATTTTCTAAATATAGATGTAGGATTCGTTTGTTTGTTCTGTATGCGTGTATTGTGTGCGCATGCTCACTCACAAACATTTGCATACCATGATGCATGTGCAGAAGTCAGAGAAATTGATGGGACTCAGTCCTCTCCTCCTGCCATGTGCATTCCAAGAATGCCACTTCAATTGCCAGGTTTGGTGCCAATCACCTTTACCTCTGGTAAGCATCTTGCCAATCTTTACTTCATTTGGTGGGGTTGTTGAGTTATTTTTGAGTCTTGGTACTTAGCTGTTCTCTCCTTGATCTGGATTATTACCACATGAAGACATACCCACAGCTGTCACTACATCATTGCTGAAAATACTAACAAGACCAAGCACTTAAATCCCAATAAGATAAAAGCCACATCTCCAGATGCCCACATCTCCAGATGCCTGCTCACTCCTCACCCACACCTGGGGCATGGTCCATCAGCAAGAGAGCTCAATACCCTTGTGACTCTAAAGCCACATCTCCAGATGCCCACATCTCCAGATGCCTGCACACTCCTTGCCTACACCTGGGGCATGGTCCATCAGTGAGCTAACTCTATACCCATGTGACTCTTCATTGTCAGCCCCTTCCCTGTATAGCAGTGTGAGAAGTTTCCACAGTAGCCTGTGAACTTGCTATAGTAACTCTCAAGCATCCCTTTGCACCAAGCTCTAGAATCTTACAGAGAAATAAAAAAGGCAAACATGGCACACGTGCACCCTGGAACTTTCTAGAGAATAGCCCTTTACTCTGGGACTCCTAACAATTTAGCTAATAGTTATGAAACTATATCAGCTCTCCTTTAAATTACAACCCATTTTAATTGCCATTCTAGAACTTTTAAAAAATGATTCCATTTTTAACTTTCTTTATAAATCATGTGGTAGGTTTTTGAATAGGTACAGACCAGCCTTAAATAAAGCAGTTTAAAAGAGCCATGTGACAATGCTTCTTTTCTTGATTAAACACTGGCCCTCATGCATACCTTGAAGGCAGAGGCTGCATCCCCGCCTCTCTGGTGACCTTCCTTTCTATAGGTAACAAAGCCTTGTACTCAGTGAGTGTTCAGTCCATAGTTCTGCCAACTTAACCATTCCCTCTGTTTTCTAATCAGGATACAGGGCTTTTTACTAAGCAGCCAGGAAATACCAATTGAAACTGCTCAGCATTAGCTGTTGACAAGCAACCGGGAACCTTTTCAAGGAGTAAGAGCAGAGTCATAGGGCTGGGATGGAGGAGTCGTTATCCTGGGCCACAGTGACAGACACTTCAGATGCTCCAGGAGGGATCTCTGGGGTTTTCTATGGGATTTGACAGCTGGTGACCAAATTGAGTGGTGCTTGTTACTCTGTCTTTGTTGGGACAAAATCCCTGGCAGAAGCAACTTAAGGAATTTTGCAGGTATGGTCCCTCGTGATGGGAAGGTCGTGGATACAGGAGTGCTTGGAAGCTGGTTACATCACATCTGTAGTCAGTGATGCACCTAGCTTGTTTTCTTCTTTTTATTCAGTCTGGGACTACAGCCTGTGGAACAGATTGCACCTCAACCAGCCTAATCGAGAGACTCCCTCACAGACAAGCCCAGAGAACTGCCTCTGGTAGTTCTAGATTCTGCCAAGCTGACCACAGCCAATGTTAACCACCAGAGTGGGTGAGACAAGGTCCTAGCATCTGAGTGTCAGGCTTTGTCAGGCTCCAATCTGAGGGCAGATGGGTAATGGTGAAGAATCCGAAGCTAGTTCCCTCTGTCTCACCAGCCCTGTGAATCCAAAGGAGATGCTGAGCAAGACCTCTCGGGTTGAGTGGAGAGACATAAAGAAGCTTGCATATGCGGAGACAATGAGGCCAGGCTAGTAGCATGGTAGAACTCTAGGAGGGTCAGAATGATGCCCAGAGGACTTGTGGCCCTCTCTTCTTGCCTTCACCCCTCAACTTCTTGTATCTGCAGTCTCCTCAGCCTCCTCTGCTCTCCCACTCCTCCCAGGCCTTACCAAATCAGGAATAAGAGCTAAGACAACCAAGCTGGCACAGGTTTACACCAGCTGCTCACAGCTACTACTGCTCTGGTTGGTCGGTACCCTTGTGACATTATCTCACGTGACACTTCCTTTCTGAGGACATAGGCACAGCAATTGTTTATACCTCTGCCCATCTGCTTTCTTAGCTCCAGCCACTTGCTGGCAGCACCAGGAGCAGAGGTCTGGAAGTCAGGCATCCTGAACTTTGTTTGGCCCCTGACTTTGCTTTTCTGGCTAGTGGTGACCTTAAGGATATCTCCGAGCTAGGAGCTCAGGTGCCTTCTCTGAGATATTGACATAATCACTGAGTCTTCTGCAAGCGTTCTGTGAGGGGTGAACAAAGCCAGGGACATAAAGAGACGGGGCACCCGGGTTCTCAGTAGGTGGAGACCAACATGGCTGCTGGACTTTGGTCTCAGGGTCGCCACACCGGACCTGCCCAGAAACACATCCCACCAATGGGATGCTTAGGTCCAGCCTTACAAGAATTGCCTACTGGAATTCAGAAGTCACCCGGATTTAGTTTCAGAAACTGAGAAATTGAGATCAAGGAACTGGCCTTTTCTTGCATTCCAAACTCACTCTATTTAGAAAAATAAATGAAGAGCTGATGGGGTTTTGAGGTGACAGACAGGCTAATTACCCTGATTCGATCTTACATAAAATGAGTCTGGATTGACACATTGCCTTGTACTCCACAGGTATGCATAATGATTATGCATTAATCAAACCAGGGCTGGAGTCTAGGGAAATGACTCAGCTGATAAAGGTTTCCCTTGCAAGCATGAGGACCCAACTTCAGTCCCCAGAATCCATGTGAAAAAAATGTCAGACATTTGTGTGATCCCAGAGCTGGGGAGAAGGAGACAGGAGGACCAGAGGGGTTTGCTGGTTTTGCTGGCTAGTCAGTTTATCCTACTCGGTAAGTACCAGGCCAGTGAGAGATTATATGTCCAAAAAGATAGGAAGGTGGATGAGCAATACCTGAGGTTGCCTTCTGTGTGCATGCACATGCATACACACACACACATGCACGCACGCATGCACAGACACACCACAAATAGGGCTGGGATACAGTTCAGTGGTAGTATGCTTGCCTAACATTCATGAGACTCCAGGTTCAATTCCCAACATTGCAACCCCAATCAATCAATCAATCAATCAATCGAAATTTAAAAAGAAAAAGAAAGGAAAGCAGAAGTCAGTGACTGAGTGTGGGCAGGAAGTGGGAAGGTGAGGAGGCCAGAGCAGTGTGTTGTTGTAAAGTCCCGTTAAGGAGAGGAGCAGAATTGAGAAACCACAGGGGACAGCAGGAAGCCCAGCCACTTAGCTCAGGCCAGCGGGGCTGAACCTGCCTCCAGCATGACCCACTTTTCTATGCACGGAAGCCTCCCCAGTATTGCAGCATTGTGTCCCCCACATTCTTCCCTCTTCCTGTGTGGACACAAAGCCATGGGGTCAACACCTTCTAAGAGTCTCTTCCAGGCCTCACCCCCACTGCCATCATCTCCCCATACTCTGAGAATGGGGCTGGTCCCAGCTCTGTCACTATACTTGAGGGTCAGTGGTCATGGTGTCTCATAGTGTCCCTCTCTGAGACCTAGCACACTCAACATAACAGCTGCCTTTGACTGAAGATCTCCAAGGACTCTACAACCCCCAATCTTTCGCACTATCTGGCTCCATCTCTTCTCAAAGGTTTCCCAAGGGACTCCCCTATTCTGAGCATCCCAGCTCCCCACATTCCACCCTAAGTCAGGCAGGAAGGACTTCCTATGTCTCGAATCTGTTCCCATTTGGTCCACTCTAACCCTAACCCTGACCCCTCATCATTCCACACTGCACAGCTTGCATCCTAGAACTTCAAAGGCCCCCATCAGTGTTATTTATTTCTTGGTCTTAATTAAAGACAGAATAATGTTAATACTTCAGATTTGATGGCATGAAAGGCACTGGAATGGATCTACATCTTATACCAGTAAAGACCCAAGGTCAATGGTATCATTAGAAAGACATAATTAAGGGACTAGAGAGATGGGTAGTTCACAAAACACTTGTTGTGCTTGTATAAAAACCTGAGTTCCATTTCCCAGGACCAACATGAGAAGCCATGTGTGGAAGCCTGCACTTGTAATCCCAACACTGAGACAGGGAGACAGAGAGACCCTTGGCACTCATTGGACTACTGCCTCGTCAAACTGGTAACCTCCAGGATAGTGAGGAATCCACCAGGCAGGGTGGAGAGCCCTAAATGAACACCATTCCAGGTTGACATCTGGCTTCTATACACATATGTGCATGACATCTGTGTGTATGTCTGTACTCCCACACAAAAAGAAGTGATTAAGGAACAAACAGCAACAACAAAACTGTGGTTCCAAGAGAGCCAGGACATGGCAGAAGGTCCAACAGCCAGTTGACATCACAGGGAGGATTCCAACCCAGATCTGCTCGGAACCACCAAACCTCAGAGTTCCTGCCCAATATCCTAAGTCATGATCAGTTCAGGGCTTTCTCAAACATGTTGCAGATTCAGAACTTCTAACTTGGGCTTCTCTGTTTCCTGTGAGTTGTTCTGGTGACTCTGAGGTCTTGGGTCAACTTTACAGTGACCTTGGAAAAAGTCAAATGGGTTGGGGGATGGGTGGGTAGGATCGAGGAGAAACATAGGAGGGACGACTAACACAACCCTTTGGAAAATTGGTATGAAGTGTGTGTGTGTGTGTGTTATACATATGAACATTTGTGCACACACAGACAGAGATATGAAATGGGATTATCCTATAAAAGGGTCATAATTCCACTAGACACCACAGGCTAACAATTAAAAATCCCAGCATTATGGGTTACCATTTTTGGAGATGTTGGCTGGTGAGGCTCCATAGACCCCAAACATTACCAGGTATTGCCAATGCTCTTGATTATCCTCTAGAACTTGACAGAAGACCCTACTGCTGAAGACATAGACCCGTGAGCCATAGAACGTGGAGAAATCCAGCTGGCGCTGACCTGGAAGATTCACCCTTGCTGGTTAACTTTCCTGGTGCTGAGAAGCTATCCACACTACTGGAGAAGGAAAGGAACGATCAGTCTTACTCAGCTACCCAGAACACTGTGCGCTGCAATAACAAGTGGCCTGGCAAGATGGATCCACTGTACAATAATGACATAAATATCATGGAGTGTTATGAACCTCAGGTATTGGAGACAGAGTAGGGTAGGGAGGGCAGGGATCAAAGGACAGGGAACGATGCTGATCTACATACAAGAAGATGAATGAAAATGGCACCTACAGGGTGGTCCTTCAGTTCCTCTTCAGCTTGTTCATACAGTCTCATCTGTCAATCATGCACCATCTTTATAGCAAAGATCTGTATGGTATATGTGAATAGTAAATGTGCATGTAGAGTGTGTGTAGATGATACATGGATTGGAATGTGTGAATCTTAAATGTGCTTGTAAGGTATATATAAATGGTATATGTACATGTGGATAATCTATGTAAATGGTGCATGTATGTGGTACGCTAGATGATATATATATGTCCTGTGGGTAAATGGTTTATGCATATATTACATGTGCATGTAGAGTATATATGTAGATAGAATATGTAATTGTAGTGTACATCTGTGTGGTGTGTGTGTATGCGTAGATGGTATATATGATATGTGTAGATGGGTATATGTATGCATATGTGCTGTGTGTACCTGCATGATATATAGATGGTACATATGCATGTGTAATGTGTGTAGATGGTATATGTATGGTAAATGTGTTTTGTTGTATAGATGGTATATTTGCATGTATGGTATGTGTAGATACTATATATGCATGTGTGTAGACAACATGTACATATGTGTTGTGTAGATAGCATGTGCACATGTGTGGTATGCAAATGTGTAGATGGCATACATTTTTATGGTATATACTGAAAGATTATGTGTGTAGTTGTATATGTTTAGATGGTTTGTGTTTATGTGTGGTGTGTGGAGGGCATATGTGCACACATGGAGTAGATGTGTAGATCTATGTGCATGTGTGTGGTTGTATAGTTTTAGAAAGTTTATGTATATGTGTGGTGTGTGGAAGGCATATGTGCACACATGGAGTAGATGTGTAGATTTATGTGCATGTGTGGTATATTGTTTAGTTGTATATATGTGTAGATAATATGTGTGTATATATGTTAAAGATGGTTTATATGAATGTATGGTAAATGTATGGGACAGTGATGTGTGTAAAGTGTGCATGTAGGTGACACATGTGCATGTGTGGTATATATGTTGAAGTGACGTGTGTGTTTTGTGTGTAAATGGTATATATGTGTATGTTATATGTGTGATGATGGCATATATGTGTTTGTATAGTGTAGATGTTATATGGGTGGAGTATGTGTTAGAGGGTAAATGTACATGTGTGGTATACATGTTTAGGTGATACATACATGTGTGTGGTATGTAATGTAGATAGTACATAGGTATATCATCTGTGCAAGTATTGTTTGTGTGTTTGTCTAAGTAGTATGCATGTGTGATTTGTGTCTGTATATAGCTGTATTATGCATTGAGTTTTGTATGTCCAAGTATTCATGAGTGTTTATGAATATATGTGATTTGTGCATGCGGTATGTTAGTGTGAGTCATACGTATCTGAGCAAGGTATGCAGGACCTAAGTTATGGTGTATATGTAGAAGGATTGTGTGGTGTGCTGGGGTAATCGAATGCATGCATGGCTGGATATGTCACTCTTCAAGAAGCATGCATGACTGCTTTGAGTTCCAAGCCTAAGCAGAAAAGACCAGCCAGTTCTCAGTGTGTGAGCAGAGGCGCCATCTGCAGCACTGAAGAGCAGCCCTCACTCAGCCTGGAAGGAGCTCAGGCATGGCGTTTAGGGGCTGTGTCTGTGGGGACCAGGGAGTCTTTGCTTCAGCTTCCTATGAGTCACATGATGGCTTGGGAGCAGAGACCAGAGAACGGGAGCTGGCATGGCAGGGCCAAAGCCTGAGTTCACAGTCACTATCTCATCTCCCAGCAACCAAGGGTCATCAGGATGCCTGATTGATTCAAATGAGCAGTGATGCCCAAAGGATGGCCTGTTCCTATCACACGACATCGGATTCTGTACAGTTTCAACATGGTTGTGCAGCATGTGCATATGGGGTGTGTGTGTGTGTGTGTGTAGCATGTTTGTGGTGTGGTGTGCATGGTGTGTATGGTGTGTATGTGGTGTGTGTATGCGGTGTGTGTATGTGTGGTGTATATGTGGTGTGGTGTGGTGTATATATTGTATATGTGTGTGTGGTGTGTGTGTATGTATGGTGTGTATGTGGTGTGTGTGGTGTGTGTGTATGTATGGTGTGTATGTGGTGTGTGTGTGGTGTGTGTGTATGTATGGTGTGTATGTGGTGTACATATTGTATGTTTCTGTATGTGTGTGGTGTGTATATGGTGTGTGTATGTGTGGTGTGGTGTATATGTGGTGTGGTGTGTGTGTAGTGTGTATGTATTGTGTGTGTGGTGCACATATTGTATGTGTGTGGTGTGTATGTGATGTGTATGTATGGTGTGTGTGGTACACATATTGTATGTGTGTTGTGTGTATGTGATGTGTGTATGTGTGGTATATATGTGTGTGGTGTGTGTATGTGTATGGTGTGTGTGTATGTGTAGTGTGTGTCCAGCACATGCATCTGGACTCTCCTGGGTGTGTATCACACTGGGGCATACCCTGCCTCCGCTATGGGAAATCAGCTGCTTCTGAGAACCTGAGATGGAAGAAATAAATTGATGACAATTATGCATCTTGAACAGTTCCAAAGCTCCACACCTCAAACAAAACAGAACAAAACACCAACATATCTCTCAAAGGATACTAGTGGGTATTAAGAGCATGGCTGGGCTCATGCACCTTGTCCCTTTCTTCCTCTCTCCCCCATTTCCTGGCCTGGCTCCCTCCCTTCCTCCTCTGTTTTTGGCCTTGTTGGAGATCTGAGTGTTGAGTGCACTAGACCAGCACCCAGCCCTCTCCAGGCTCATTTTCACTGTTTATTTTGGGACAGACCTCCATTACCCAGGCTGGCTGTGAGCTTACTCTGCCGCTCAGTCAGGTCTTGACCTTGATATCCTCCTGCCTCAGCCTGTACCACCAAGCCTGAAATCTGCTTTTCTAGTTACGGTTGCATTGAATCATCTCAGCATCCCATAAACGTGATTTGAAGTCCATTTTTACTTTTTAGATATTGTGGACTAAACCTGGGGCCTTGCAAAGCTGAGTACACGTCTACCTCTGCATTCCCTCTTCAGTGCTGAAAAAAGAAATTAAGTTTTGAAACAGGGTCTGACATGTTACTCCAACTATACTTGATCTCACTCTGTAGCTCAGGCCTAACTCAAATGCACGATTTGCCTGCCCTAGCCTCCATAGGAGCTGGGATCACAGGCCTGTGCTCCCATGATCCGCCTGCCTCCGCCTCCATAGGAGCTGGGATCACAGGCCTGTGCTCTCATGATCCGCCTGCCTCCGCCTCCATAGGAGCTGGGATCACAAGCCTGTGCTCCCATGATCCGCCTGCCTTCGCCTCCGTAGGAGCTGGGATCACAGGCCTGTGCTCCCATGATCCGCCTGCCTCAGCCTCCATAGGAGCTGGGATCACAGGCCTGTGTTCCCATGATCTGCCTGCCCCAACCTCCATAGGAGCTGGGTCACAGGCCTGTGCTCCCAGGCCAGACACATCTTTTTTTTATATACCAGGAAATGAAGGCTCAGAGAAGACCGGCAACTTGCCCGATTGAAGTCGGAAAGCATGCAGAACTCACATTGACTAATTCCAAAACTCAGAAACAACCTTTCCACTGCGCAGAGATCAGAGGGTATAAACGGCAGCACTAGTCAAAGCAGAAGGGTCCACAGAGCCACGGCACTACCTAAAATATGCGCGCCAGTCCAGTCTCCTCCGCATCCCAGCTCTCAGAATAGAACCTGGCTGTTCAGACAGCAGCCTGGCTCAGAGCCCCAGCCGTAGGCAGCCATCCGGCCGCATCATCTCACCACACATGGTCCCAGAGAGGTCCAAGTGATCTGGTCTGCAGGGCATGCCAGCTGGGTACACAGTCTAGATCTACACCCTCCTGCCACTGTCTTGAAACTCTTAATATGTTTTAAACAAGAAACCCTACATTTTTGTCTTACCCTGGGTCCTGCAAACCATGAAACTGGTCGTTCCCGTCTCTACAGTGGCCAACTCGGACACGATTTCCCAGGAAGTGCAGCGCAGGCCAGCCACTCCCTGTATGTTTCCAAAAATGTTACCCACAGTCCCTGGATGGGCAGGACTGGAGGCAGATACGTTACTTTAATCTGGGTGGCTTCCTGCCCCAACGGCCTTGATCTGTGATTCAAGAACGGGTCCCCAGCACCCTGATCTCTCCTCCCTCCCTGGCCTCCCTCCTCCATTGCAAGCAAACACACTTCCCTTCACAGTGACCCACTTACTGCTCCAGGACTGGAGGACAGGGACCTCTCCCCTGAGGCAGGAACTCGATAAGAGCTAATGAACGGCTACATTCAGTAGATTCCCAACACTGTCCATGATAAGATGCCGTTTTAAAGTAGTGATACATTAAGCCTGCACAAAGATTATGTGTCCTTCATATTCTTCAATTAGATAAGTAATAAAAGCTTGAAAAAAGCTTAGCTTTGAAAGAGAATCAAGAACTGCTCTGATCCTTCTCCTGGGGGTCTCTGGTCCCCGCCTCTCATCCCCAATATCAACCTCCACCCCCTTTTCTCCCCATTTATCCCCCCTCCATGTATCCCCTCTCCATATATCCCTATTTTTGCCAAATAGTGGCCTTTCTGGTCACCCCAGGCCACCCACACTCTCCTAGTTCATAGAGAATCACAGTATTTGATTTGTTTTGTATTCATTTATATTTTTATAACAACCAGCTTTGCTCCATCTAGATTCTGGTGCCAAGAGAATAGCCTCTAGTACCTGCCATTCCCTGGGAAAGCATCCTCTTCATGAATAAATTCAAACAGCCAGGTGTGCAAAGAAGAGAAAGGGATTCACGGCAGATCCAAGGAACCCAAGTCTTTTCCTCTCCAGTATCCACCAGAAGGCGTGTGGACCTTAGCTAAACACTCTCAAGACATGTCAAGTGACCATCAGAAAGGAATGTTCTTTTATACATTTGTGCTGTTAAGTCATGCCTAGAATTCCCCGGTAAACTAAGGACATTTTGATTTCTGAACCCTTCATAACTGGGTTTTCATTTCTTTTATTTGCTTTATTTATTTTATTTTATGTGGATGAATATTTTGCCTGCATGCTTGTATGTGTGCCTTATGCATGCAGTGCCCATAGATGCCAAAGGAGGGAAGCAGATCCCCTAGAGCTGGAGTTACCTAAGGCTGTAAGTAAGTCTAATGAGAATTGAGCTCCTGGGTCCTCTGCAAGAGCAGCCAGGGCTTTTAACCACTGAGTCATCTATCCAGCCCTTTTAATTTTAGTTTCTGAGACCAGATCTCACTTTGTAGCTCAGCCTGTTCTGGAACACACTATGTAACTCCCTAGACTGGCGCTAAACTGATCCTAAATCCTCCTGCCTCAGCCTCCAGAATGCATGGATGGCAGAAGCTCCTACTACTTTTCTCCATGACCCTTCGTTACCCCTTCAACCCACAGCGTCTTGCACAAAAATGTTGTAAGAGGCAGTTTTCTCCATAGAGGCTGAGATTTCATCTAGAGCCCAGCGCCCACCCAAGGTCTCCAAGCCCTGCATGAACATCTCATTTCTACCACTCCCTTTTCATCCCTGACAAGTCTGCAAGCTCTGTACTCAGTCTCTCCATGGACAGGGTCTCCCTTTCTCAGTGCTTGGGGTGTTGATCCATCCATCCTGGAAACCCCACAGAGACGATCCACCTCCTTGCATCCTGTTACTCCATCTGTCACCCCACTTAAGGCCCTTCTCTCAGATCTGCCCCCTCTTCGTGCATGTTCCCTACTTTCTGCAGATGCTTCTGCTCCCCAGAGCCGGTGCCTCCCTTGAACCCACCTCTACCCAAACACTGTCCTCCCAGAGCCGGTTCCCATGATGGATCCTGCCCCAGCCCCAAGGAAAATGTCCCTCCACCTAGAGTGTCTTCCCACAGGTCCATCCCCACAGGGAGGCCCACCCTACTGCCCTTCCCATTCTGTTGACTCTCACCCAGTGGGTCCTTCCTACCAATGCTTTCCCTGTGCCCTCCCTGATCCTGGCATCACTCAACTCCATGCCGATCTACTGCTTCCTGAATCACCGCTCTCTCACTCAGCCAGGACATTGCTCATTCAAGAACAACATCTCCACAGTTTAGCAGGAACTAGATAGTGCCTGGTGTGGGCCTGGCACGTAGTAGGCATGCTGGGGCACAGACAAGGTTCAGGGCCAGGATGTCTGCTTTTCTCCCTCTCTGTAAAAGATCCCTTGCAGCTTCGTATCTCAGACAAATCCAATGATCCCTCAGGAACCTCCTTTCCCTGATCTCAGAGGCGCTGAGATCTCCTCCAGACCTCTGCCCCGCCTCTCCCTTTAGACCACCCTTGTTTCTCTCTGGGGATGGCCTGGCAGGCCCAAGGTTCAAAACCACGGAAGTGCTTTAATTGCTCTCTGCTACTCTGCAACAGGCACGGCCTCTGTGTTATTTCTTGCTCATATAAAGAAACTTTGATTTTTCTCAGACAGAGGTCTCATAGCCCAGGCTTTCCTCAGACTTGCTATGTAGTTGAGGATGACCTCCAGCTTCTGATCCTTCTGCCTCTGCATCCCAGGTTCTGAGATGACTGGTGTGTGCTCTTCTACCTAGTTTTATGGCATGCCATGGGTTGACACAGTCTCCTGTAGGTTTGGCAAGTACTCTACCAACAGACTTGCTCAGCATTCATCTCCACAGGGAGCCCAAGAAACTCTTCAACATAGGTCCTAGTACCCCAGTTTTAAGTTTGATGGAGAGGGCACAGAGAAATCAAACCATTGGGTCAAGTGTCACAGAACATAACCCCCTACACTGGGATTACAAACAGATTTTGACCAGCTGGCCAAAGCTTCTACACCCTCTCACCCCGCCACACACACCATGTTCTGTGTTTATAGATTACCTGGTGTTGACAGCCAATCAGGTCTCCCTACAAGTGTTCTTTGTCAATTCTGCATTCACCTGTGTGGAGCGTACCATTGCATTCGGGCACCGAGGACACGACTCTATTGCCAGCACCTAGGGACTGGTGTGTGAAGCGTTGCATGTCTGGCTGCAGCTCTGCTCACCTTACACTCTGAGCTTTCCCTCTCACACCTCTTCTTGACTTCAGGTCCAAACTGCACAACAAGCTACCTGCTTGCATGGGCGCCTAGGTTCCCAAGCTCTCGTTTCTCATTACACTTTTCTTATGGATCTCGAGTGGCAGTACATCCCAAGTCACCAAGTGGCCCAGGTTCTCCTAAGTGATCTGGAGTTTAGTTTTGACATGCATCTGCCATCCTCTGTGGCAGTAATTATGCCAACTTTTCCCACTGTTCACCTCTTCTTCTCTGTGACTGTGAATGAAACCCTCCCCAGCTACGTGGTACAGTCAATAGCAACACTTGGATTCCACTCCAAACCAAATAAGCCTGAAGCTGTAGGTGGGCCCAGGGCCTGGGTAGAGACCAACAGGACAAGTGGCTTATCATGGTGTGGTCAGGGTTGTCCAATTTTAAAACTGGAAAGTCTCATTTGTGAAGAATCTTTTCAACTCAAGAAACCTGAAATAACTGCCCACCAAGCTGGAACACAGAAAACTCTGTCCAGGCCAGTCTAATCCAGAGGTACTTTGGCCAGCCCTAGAAATATCCTAGTCAACCAGCCACTTCCTTTAAAGTCGCAGCTTACCAGCTTTTTGTTGTCACGTAGATCTGATTATCTCAAAGTGACCAGCAGTAGTGCCAGCCAGGAACTTGTTCAGAAAAGCAAAGTTTGCTATCTTAAACAATAGTAATAATAATCATCATCATCATCTTTAATTTATCCTTATCCCTCCTATAAGTCATGTACCACTTTAGGTGCTTCAGGCATCACAATTCATATCAAAACAGGCAAGGTCACTGTCACTGTGATCTCTCAGTGACACCTGATGAAGCTTGGTCCAGAAAGAGAACCAGCCAGGCTCCACTGCTCATGGGTGGTGGCACCATGTCTGCAACCATGTATACTCCACCAGGAATCCATGTGCTTCTCACTGACACACCTCTTGTGAATCCCTACCAAGGGCCTCAAGTTTAGTGATGAATTCAGTGGTAATGGAAGAGTTAACTGTCAAGTTTGAGCTGGTGGGAGAGGTTTGAGGCTAGGAGTTCAGTTCCCCTGGGAGGGTGTGATGTAGATCAGAAAGGGCTTGGTTATAAATCCCACGCAGCAGTGTTTACTGACCACTGACTAAGTAGCCAACTTGAACAAGCCAGCTAATTAAATTCAACAATAGCTCCATAAAGTACATGGTGTGGGGGTTTTTGAAGCCCATACAAGAAAATTTCTTCCTCTTGCTCCAGTTCAGGGCCAATGCGGAAATGGATCCAAGAAGCAGACACATGGAGGTTGGAATAGCTGCCACGGTTCTGAGAAAACAGTTGGGAATCCATGGCTTTAGAGTTCTGAAGTTCCTAATGAGCAAGCTCAGTCACCAATGGTAGGCCTCCCCACAGCAGTAGGCTCTTTACCTCATCACCAAGACTGGACAGATGCACCCACCCTGCAGGCAGAAGATCCAAGAGAAGGGGGAAAGGGAGTTAACAGGACAGGCTCACAGTTCCTCCAGAGTTATGGGTCAGATGCCTCGCCTCTTCCCTGAGGATGGAATGGGAGGGAGAGAGAATGAGTAGTCAGGCTTTCTTTACCACTCCATGTGAGCCTAGGCCTATCCCCAGAGATGCCCACATGGCTTGGAGAAAGAAAGTTGAAGGTCTGCCTCTGCACAGTTCCCCAGGTGTCCCTGAGGCACCACCAGTACTGAGCAGTAAAGAAGGGTCTCTTTGGGAAGCAAGAAGTCAAGGTGGTTCCTCTCCCAAGGATTGGGGTACTCATGTGTTCCATCAGGGAAGCGATTGCTCAGGAAACCTGCACATTGTACCCTTACTTGGAGCTCAACAATTAGGCCTCCTGCAGATCCCAGGTAGGTGGGAGAAGGTTTTCAACCTGCCTAGAACCAGATCTACTGCATGGCAGAAGCTCCCTGAGGACTCAAATGCAGCTGACCCTAAAGTTTCATAGCTCTGAGTAGAGTGAGTGAGGCTTTGCCACTGCCAGGTAACTTAAGAAGTTTCTTGTTTTCTTGGTTTACTCATCCTGTTTGGGGGTGCTTTGTCAGGTGTCAGCTAGAGATCAACTTGACAATGACCTCACTTGTTCTTGTGACTTGAATGAAGTAGTTGGGGCCTGGAGGCTAGTACCTGGCCCATGGTACCTGGCCCACGGTAGGACCACGAATACACTGTAGGTCTTTGCATCATTGCTGTTTGGAGATGGCTTCTTTGAGAAGGATGGAGGAGAGCTAAGGAGATGGTTAAGTTGATGGAGCATCTACCTTAAAGGACCTGCATTTGATCCCCAGAAGCCACATAAAAACAAACAGGCATGGTGATACACACTTAGGATCGCAGTGCTGGGAGGTGGAGACAGGTGGATCCTGGGAATGGCAGACCAGCCACCATAGCCTACTTTGTGATTTCCAGACCCGTGAGAGACCCTGCCTCAAAAATGATAGTGCATAATGCCTGAAGGACAACAGCCAAGGCTGTCCCCTGGCCTCCACATACATGCACTCACACATGCACCTGCACACATGTGAACAAATATGGACACACATACACTGATTTGTTTTTTTAAGAGAGAAGACTGGAGAACGTACCAAATGCAAGCATAAGACAGAATAGCTCAGTAAGAAGCATCAAATCCTAAGGATGTGGGATGACATGAGCCAGAACAGGAGTTGAAACTGGGGGAACACAGAGGAGGAACCTCTGTGAAAGAATGGCAGGGGTCTGTGCCATCGGTATGGCAGAGTAGTGCAGATTCAGTCACTCAAAATAGAGCTTCACTCTCTCCAACCCTGCAATTTCCTTCCCCTCCTCCCCTGCTCCCTGGGCCACACTCCATATGCCTGTGTCCAGACTCATTTGTTTAAACTGCCCCCCCACTCCTAGCCCTGCCCTGGGGACTCGAGGAATCTGAGAAATGTCTCCAGTTCCAAGCACTGGAGGGAAATAAGTGAAATAAAAGGAAGAAAACCCTCCCTATAGACCTGTCCTGGTAGGACTTCCCAGCACTGCTCCCAAGGTCTTTCCTCAACAGATGGCTGGCCATCCTGACTCAGTGTTACTATGCTGGTTAGAACCTCCCGGATCAAGAGAGCACATCACCGGACCACAGTAGTTTCTCTGCCATCTTTGACAATCTCTACCTTCCCTCATTTCATCATTTGGCTTGATGCTTATCCCTACCTCTTCCTGTTTAAGCCTTCACACATACACAGTTGTCTGGACCAGGGGTGCACAGTAAAGATTCTGATATAATGACATACAGAGCCCTTGCCCTCTGGGAGCAAATACCAGGCTATGGGCACTCACACACTCCTAGTAGAAAGGGGCTCCTTTTCATGTTCTGCAAGTCTTCTGTGTATGTATGCACACACATGTCCATATATGTGTATGTGCTGGGTTTATGTCTTTTAAGATGAGTTTGCATGTGCAATGTGCATGTGTGTAGGCTGGGGTCATCTTTGACTGTCATTTCCCAGGTACCTCTATCTTTTTGTTTCCTTGGCAGAGTCGCTCACTGGCCTGGAGCTTGCTAAACAGTCTAGGCTGGCCAGCCTGAAACCCCAGGGATTTACCTATCTCCACTCCCCTAGGGTTGGGATTATAAACACATGGTCCCATACCAAGTGTTAGTTTTTGTTTTCACACAGGTTCTGGGGACTGAACTTAGACAAGCACTTTGCTGAATAAGCCACCCTCTGGAGCCATCCAAACTTCCCAGCCATGGGTGAGATGCAACCAAATCTTCCCGCCCTCCCTATTGCACACACAAAATACATGGAGGAAATCCCACTACCAAATGCACATGCAATGAGCTTCAAGCCCCACACTGCTACTCTGCTGCAGATTTTAGAGACTAGTTAAGCATCAAGACACGCCATCTTCTGTCATTGCCTGGCTCCCGTGTCTGGCATGTAGCTTCAGGCAACATTTAGCAGCCTGCTTCAATGTGTCAGGTACTAGAGACAACAGACAAAAAAGATCCTTTCCTGAGGACCCAGTAGAAGGACATACACAAGCCTATGGATGACCCGAGATGGCCCACTCACAGTGACAGGAATGAGATAGCCCTGGGCTGGGAGCAGAGGGGAGCATCCAAATACTATGGCCACCTAGTTAGAACTTCCCAGATGGTGGTTGTTCATGGGGAGCACATCAGGAAGGGCTTTCTGGAAGAGGCGATGCCAAACCTGTACCCTATAGAGGAGAAGCAGGAAGTGTGGCAATGAGCCTGTGACACTGGCTTGGCTCCTGCCACTTCTAGTCTTCTTAGTCACCTCACTGACTTGGCTTCCTTCCCATCCCTCAGCCTCCATCTCAGAATGACCCTTCCACTGAGGCATTTGTTTAAAAATAAAAAAAAAAACCTCACATCAGAAGCATATGGTATGCTTGTCTGGAGCTGGATTTTCTCCCTCCATTTTATATAGAATTGACATCAATAACATGATGCTAATAATGAAATAAATGCTAAAAACATAAAGCAAGAATTTATCTCCCCTTGACTATTTTTAAATTCTTTTTCAATATTTATTTATTTACTTAAAAATTTTAATGATTCATTTATTTTATTTTGTATGCATGAATGTTTTGCTCGCATGTATGTGTGTGTGCCACTTGTACACCTGGAGCCTGCAGAAGCCAGAGGAGGGCAACAGATGCTCTGAAACCAAAGATATAAATGGCTGTGAGGTACAGGTGCCTTGCTCCTCTACAAGAGCAGCAAGTGCTCTAAACTGTTGGCTGTCCAGAAATTTACAGAGATATGCCTGCCTCTGCTTCCCAAGCCATGGGATTATTTTATTATTTTAAGAGTTTATTCTTTGAACTTCTCATATATGTATGTAATATGCTGTTAATCATATCCATCCTCACTCTCTCCCTCCAATTCCCTGTGGTCTGTCCCATCCTGACCCCTAGCCTCTGGACTTCAGGGCCTCTCCCTCTTTTAAAAAGATAACCCACCGAGTTCAGCTGGTGCTGCCTGTGTGTGCATGACTGTGGGATCATCACCACAGCACAGACAACTTCCTGGGAGCCAATCTGCTGCTTCCCACAAAAGTGACTGTTTTCCTTTATCAGCTGACAACCGCTAGTAGCTCCCTAGGTAGGAGTGGCTTTGGGAACCTACCTCCCTGCTAGTATCTCACTAGATTTATCTCATGCAGGTTCCGTGTTGGTAACCAAAGCTTCAGGGAGTTCATGTATGCAGCACTATGTCTAGAGGCCAGCACTTCACAGCACATCCCATCCTCTGCACACTCTTCTGTGATATTCTTTGAGTGTTGAGGGTAGGGAAGGTCGGTATATATATATATATTCCAATTTTAAATGGTGCCCAGAAATCTCCCTCCCTTGGTCTTTCAACTCCAGGGAAACCAAAATCCAGAGCTGCGTTTCCCAGTGTTGTCCAGGACCCTCAGTCACTGGGAAACTGCCAAAGACATAAGAGGGCAGGATGCTTGCCAGCTTGGGGACAGTCAGGGCTGTACAGGGCTCAGCAGACAGGATGACAGTCACACATCAAGGGCTTTTTAGCTCTGGAAGCAGAGTATGGAATCAACTCTTGATTCCTTTGTCTCACTTCTGTCTGCTACAGTCACCTGACCAGGTAGGGAAATCACTGCCCAACTGAAAGGACAAGGAAAAATACTGTGTTCTCATTTCTAAGATGGAAGGAGAATTTGGAGACTACTACCAACACACACAGTGGGTCCTTATAGTCATTCCTGGCCAAGCCAATGGCCAGCAGCCCAGGGGAACCAGCAGCCCTCCCTCTGGAATTTGTAATATACTCCTTTGGACTGCGCTGCAGATCACTGGGAGCCAACTAAGAACCTGTGCCCAAGACTCCCCTCTGAGTAGAAGCCTGTGCCCCAACAATGTGATGGGACTGAGAATCTAGATGTTTAGATTCTTATTGGCTCTGCCATGAAACTCACTTGGGAAGGTAACTACTTCTTTAATAAAATGCAGGCATGGCAGGACATGGCAGATAAGGGATGCGTGGGAATTCCAAAGTCAGAATACATGTCAACTATGATGTCTTTACAAAAGAAGTATTCCCCAATATATTTTCCCCAGAGAAACCAAGAAATTATTCCCCCTTTTATTTTCTCTTCTTTTACATCTAAACTGTGAGTTTATTTAAGGGGTAGTCAGGGAGAAAAACAGAAAAGGAAATAGCATGGGGGATGGGACTTAGAGTAAGAGGTGACAGGAGGCAAGAGAGCATTGCTCAAACGTTAGGAGGGAAGGACAGTAAGTGGCCAAAATTCAGGGTGACATCATTAGAAATACCCCAATGCCTTGGCGAGTGTCAAGGAAGGAGTGTAGGCTGCGGAAAGGACATGCACACAAACACCACTTAGAGACATCCTGCCCCAGGAAAGCACTGCTCTGCCCATAGCAAGGTAGTAGCAGGTAAGGAAGTGACTTGCTGGAACTGCCATCCCTAGCCCTCGCCTCCCAGAACAGAGCCTGCACAGGTGTGCAGAGGTCCTGGATATACCAGGAAGCCCTCAGCTTCTTCAGCTGCAGCTATCAGGTCCACCTACAAACGTCCATGGACCCACCCTTTTCCAATTCATTGGTGAATGCCAGTGAGCGTCCAGTCAGGCATCAGTGGTCAGTATCAATTTTGCCACCCCACAGCCCTGCATCAGTGATCAGTATCAATTCTGCTACCCCACAGCCCCGCATCAGTGATCAGTATCAATTCTGCTACCCCACAGCCACCTAAAAGCTTTAATGTTGCCCATCTAGGTGGTGTCTTGGGAGTCTCCTACCTACTGAGTCTCCCAGTGGCTTAGGAGGGAGAACATATAGCTAGAACATGGGGGGCAGACGACCTGCATTCTTGCATTCTGCTCCCAATGGTACTCCTTATTTGTGACACTGTGTTTGACGAGCCAGTTTACCTCCCCATGCCTCAATGCCTATATTTGAGTCTGGGAGTGACTCTGATAGGCATACCCTTTGAACCCTTCACCCCAAGCCTTGGTGATATTTGAAAAGCTATAGGGCCCTTGCCATCTGCATCATGCTGGTGGAAGTTGGTAATTAGGGACAGGTTTTCAAGATGATACCACTTGCTTCTAGGGACAGCCTTTCTCTGCATCCTGTTCACCACCCTACGAGCAGACAGCTCTGTGACAATCTAGCTGTTGATATCTCCTCCACCATGACTTCCCTGCTATGAGGGATTAAAATCTCTTTGAAACTTTGAAAAGTGCTTTCATTTCTCAGCTGCCCAGACCCGGATAATCACACAGAAACTTCATAATTATAACACTGCTTGCCCAATGGATCAGGTCATATTCCTAGTTAGCTCTTATACCTAAAATTAACCCATTTCTATTAATTTATGTATCGCCACGAAGCTGTGGCTTACAGGTAATGTTCTGGCATCTTTCTCCTTCAACGGCTACATGGCATCTCCCTAATTCCACCCATTCTCTCTCTATACATCTGTTCAGATTTCCTGCCTGGCTTTGCTCTGCTAAGTCATTGGCCAAACAGCTTTATTCATCAACCAATAAAAGCAACACAGAACAAAAGAACATTCCACATCAGAAGCCAAGATAGACCTTTCTCTCCTTAAGTTGATTATGTTGACCATTTTGTCATAGGAATGAGAAAAGTGACAAATACCCTTAGTTTCTTATCTCTCCATTTTCCACACACTCAATTGCCATATGAAAAATGATGTATTTTATGCATTTATCATCTCTCTTCAGGTATCCGACCTGATCCAGCCTAGTCATGGATGTCAGTGAATGCCCAGGCATGAGTCTCTGTACATATAACCTTCAAGGGGCATTTTTCTCAACTTTCATAACTATCTGAAGTGAGTAGATTCATTGCCTAATATATAACAGGCCCTTGAAATGCAGATAAATATATGAATCTTAACTGAGCAACTGTCTAAGCTCAGACAGTGATGCTACTGCACACACCCCTGTTAACGCATGTGATGTCTCTACCACACATGGATGAAGCAACTATAAAATATGATACGTGTGAATTTGGTTGCTCAAGTCCTTGTTATGTGCTGAGCAGTTGATGGCTAACTGGAGACACCCAGAGTTAGGCTGACTTAGGCAGGGCCTGGAAAGCTTAACCCCTGACTATTCTCACTCTACAGCAAGGCAAGGCTGGGCGCCCCTGGAAGCTGTCCAGGTGGAAGAAAAATGTCAGAGGTGTGTGACTGCAGAGCCGTTTTGGTCCTGATGTGGTTTTGATCCAGGCAGCTAGAAGCTCCCCTACTCTCCTGCTGAGAAAGCTGCCTGGGCCTGAGTGTTTAGGAGCTCTTAAGCTGAGCAAGCTGAACGGTGGGAACTTCTGCCTGCCCGGGTCCCACGCCACATCCTGGCCTTGGAGGATGTAGACCGAAGGTCTGGCCATGCTTCCCAGCTATTCCCAGGCGGCCTGCTTTCCCTCCAGCTCAGCTGGGCTGCCTGAACCAAAGGGCTACAGAGGAAGGTCTGTTCCCCTCCAGCATCACTTTCTATCTGCTCAGAAGAGGGAAGATTGCAGACCTCTGCACATGGAGGGTTGGGTTTAAACACTAGCTTCCATCGATCCTAAAGGCCCTGGCCCTGCTGGCCTGGGGAGGCTGAGAGTCCAGGAGCAAAGGAGCCTCTAATAACCAAGTCACAAAACCTACCACTCCCACCAGGGGCTTTTCATGTCTCTAACTTCTCAGAAAGTTCTAGTCTATCAACTTCCCCAAACATCCATCCCTTTCCCTGGATGACCCAGGAGGAGATGCAACCAAGAGGTGTTTCTATAGATGAAAAGGAAATAGATAAAACTCAGCAATGGTCCCCTGGCATCCTGCATTCCACAACCCTCTAGGATGACTCAGCTCTGGGCCAGGTGTGGTCCATGGTAAGGAGACAGCAGTGGGAAGACATGGCATGCACTCTTTGGGGAAGCAGGCAGGAAGGATAGTGCTATTTCTAAATGCTACATGAACACAGTGCAAGATAGCATGGGTGAATGGTATGTGACTCAGCCTGGGAAGGAGAAAGAGACACTGGAGAAGGGCCATGCAGAATACTTCTGGAAAGCAGTGCCCTGGGCATGACCCAGTAAGAGACACTGAATGATGACATGTCTCAGAACGGATCAAGGAGGGTGCCAACTCCCAATCTTCAGGGACTTTCTCCAAGGGCAGGAATATGTTTCTTTCTGTCTCATCCTAAGAACTGGACTGGAATAGACACACATGCACCAGATCCTCAGAACAAGCACCTTGGTCTGCTGAGGAATAAATAAATGCCCTGCAGGACAAGCCTCTACTAACCTGAGCAACCCTTGATCTTCTCACATCCTGTTATCAGTCCCCAAAATTTCCATTGTCCAGTCTCTTCTTAGCTGAGTATTAAAAGTTCCAAAGGTGGTAATTCCCCATCCAGTTTCAAACAAGGCATCTTTCAACTGCCAGCACAGGACAAAAACCGTGACAAAAACTGGGGTCCTTGTGCATTTTCCAAAGTACTACTGGCTTCTCTCCCTAAAGTCACACTTCAGCCACCATGCTGTGCACAGCTGCAGGATCACACGCTGCTGTAGACAACAGCTAGGCACAGGCAGGTAGTGCCAAGATGTGTGATTAGTAGCTACACAAAAACAGCAAGGTATGTGCTCCCCACAGCCAGTCTGGGGCACATGAGAGATTCCCCAGCTCCCAACCTCTAGGCTTCTGCATGGACCACAGCATGAGAAGAAGAGATGTTGATTGCAATGGCCTGTGCAGACACCATCCCATGATGTCTAGGATGTTTGGCCTCCAAGTAAGTGGTCCAAACACCAACTGCTTGCAGCTTCTTGGTGAAAAATGATAAGGCCTCCATGACGTTTATGGTACTTACTCACATGTAGTGCAAAGTTACCACATGCCAGATGCTGCAGCTGGGACTATGTCTTCTTTTGCATGCCTGTCTCCCCATCCAAATCTCATTCATTGAGGACTAGATCAATAACTCAGCAGGCAAAGTGCTGGCCTTGCAAGCTAAAGGACCTGAGTGTAGTTCCCCAGAACCCACACTTAAAAAGCCAAGTGTTGTTCTGGGGAGATAGCTCAGCAGTTAAAGCATTTGCCAAGCAAGTGTGAGAGGGCTGGAGTTCAGATCCCCAGAACCCATGTAAGTCCTGGGTAGGTGAGATGGTGGCCCTTTCTCATTCCAGTCTCAGAAGGCAGAGACAGGGGACCCAGAGCAGACTGGCTAGCAAGACTAGCCATACTGGTGAGGTGGAAGAGTGACAGAAGATGATTCTGACATCAGCTTTGGGTCTCTACATGAACCACACATACATTTGCACACATGTATACCTCCATGCATGTGCACCAAACAAACACAGACTCACAGACACAACACACCCACACACACTCATGTATGAGTCCTCATCACGGTATATTTAAGATGTGGTGGCTTTGGAGGAAGTGACTTGACCCTCATTAATTATAATAACCCAAATTAATACGTTACAAAAGAGAAAAAGACCAGTGTGGGCTCTGCACCTTCTACGGTGTGAGGATGTAGCCCTGCCCCCTCTGAAGGACACAGTGAGGAAGTGCCACCGTGGAAGCAGAGAGCTGCTTCTCTCATGGGAGTTATCCAGCCAGCGACTTTATCTCGTCTTCAGACTGCAGAAGCAGGAGAAATGCTGGTTCACGGATTCTGCAGTCTGGGATGCTCTGCTAGAGTGGCATCGGCAGGCTGAGATGGCGAAGGATCCTTGCCTTCTGGGAGCAAGTAGGCTGATGAGAGCCCAGAGGAATGTGCTTCCACCTAAGCTACTGAAAGAGACTGGGGAAGAAACAGGGCTAGCCGGAACTTTATAAACACAGGGCACTGTGGAGTCTAGATTGTGGCTGTTATTCCTCAGGTGTGAATCTGCAGGTAGCTCCAGGGCAAGAGTTAAGAATGCTCGCAGCAAGACATGCAGGACCTGGGCAGGGGCTGAAAAGTCAGCACAGGGTTTCCTCTTCTGAGACCATGAAACTGGGTCAAGGATTTTTCTAGATTTCCCATAAAATATTTTATGTTCAGATAAAAAAATGTCAAGGAGAAGCCAGGCGGTGGTGGCATACACCTTTAATCCCAGAACTCGGGATACAGAGGTAGGCAGATCTCTGTTAGTTCGAGGCCAGCCTGGTCTACAGCGCTAGTTCCAGAACAGCTAGGACTGTTACACAGAGAAACCCTGTCTCAAAAAAAAGAAAAGAAAAGAAAAAAAGAAAAGAAAAGAAAGGTCGAGGGGAGAACAGTTCAACATCACATGGAGAGAGAAGCCAAGCCCAAGCATTGGAATCCCCATGCCACTGGCTCTGGAGCCGAAGAGCACTTACACAGATCCTGTGGTGATTTGAATGGGAATGACCCTTGCATGCTCATGTGTTTGAATACTTGGTACTCAGCTGGTAAAAGTCTTTAGGAAGCATTAGAAGATGTAGCCTTGTTGGAAGAGATGTATCACTGAGGGTGGTCTTTGCGGTTTCCTCTCTCTCCCTCTCTTTCTCTCTCTCACACACACACTTTCTCTCATGCTCTCTCTCTCTCACACACATTCTCTCTCTCCATCTCTCTCTGATATGTACTTGTGGATTTGATGTAAGAGCTCAGCTCCTTCTCCAGCACCATACTTGCCTGCCTGTTGTCGTGTTCAACATGATGGTCATAGATGCTAACCCTCTAGAACCATGAACCCCAAATTAGATACTTTCTCTTATAAGTCACTTTGATCCTGGTGGTTTGTCACGGCAATCGAACAGTGACTGTGGCAGACCCCACCACACACAGAAAGCAGAGGTGTGAGCACCGCTGTTCTCTCTAGCATCTATTGCCACTCTACAAATCCAGCCCAGATGACTGACTCCGGCAAAGCTTGTCCCCTTTCCTCCTGATGGCCCTGCCTCCCCACTTGGAATCCTGTTCTTACCTTATGTGTGGATTCAGCTCTTCCTTTCTCTGACACACACCTTCCCATCCTTACCCCTGAGAGCCCTGTATGCTTAGAAAGAAGATGCCTATCATTGTCAAGTCCACGATGCCAGTGGGGAGCCTGAAGCTGTATAGTACATCACTTGTCCTAGGCCCTCAGCACACCCTCGACAGAGTTGTGTGTACAAGCACAGCCGCCATATCTCAGCCCTGAACTCCTCCCCCGAGTAACAGCAGTACTGGACAAGTTCTGGATGGTTCTTGGTTTCCATTGGCTTCTACTAGAGATGGTGCACACACAATGGAAACAATTACAAATATTTAATTCAAACAGAAAAATTAAAGCCAGGTGTGGCAGCTGAGCCTGCCACCCAGCATTTAGGAGCCGAGGTGGGAAAATGATCATGAAGTCAAGGCCAGTCTGGGTTACTTAAGGAGTTCCAGGCTAGCCTGGGCTACAGAGTGAGACTGTCTCCAAAAAAATTTTTTTTTAATTTTCCCAAGCCAAGATCCGCTAGAAAAAAGTTTTCCTTAAGTATCATGAACCCAGCTAAGGCCCACGCTATGGTGCCTCTCTCTTTAGAAGACAGTCTCCAGTACCCTAGAGACTAATTGCAACTTCTGATCTTTGTCTCAAATTTCCCTCTTAAAACTAGGGGTCCACATGCCTCCCCCAGCAGCACAGACCATGAGAGCAGGTAGCAGGGAAGGTGTGTGGTCAGCTCAGGAGAGCGCCATCTGGGCAGAGCTTGGTGGCAGGAAAGGTTTGTGGTCAGCTCAGGAGAGCACCATCCGGGCAGAGCTTGGCTCCTCCTACCACAACATACTGAACTCCTTAAACAGGAAATATGGCTCTGATGGACGGGGAGCTAGATCCCTGAGCAGGGCTCCCCTTCCACAGGGCAGGTCAGTAACCTGGGACTCCAAAGCCATCTAAGGTTCAGCACTGTCCTCTAACCAGGCTTGGCCACAGACCCCTACTCCTAGGACAGTTTTGGTCCCTCATTGTTGTATTCCCAGTAGCCTCCTGCCACCTGCACTAAGTCAAGACGCATCCTGGAAATGACAGGAGGGGCAGAAGCTGAGCTCTGGACTCTGCCTGGCACTTCCTCCCAACACTGAGTTCCTGGACCCTCCTCCTGCTGAGAGGGTATCTGCAGGTCTGCCCTGCCTCACATGTGGAGCCCTCTTGCAGCTTGCCCACAATCCTGCGGTGCTGGCCATCTTCTGCACATGGACGTGGCCAGGGGCTCCACCTCCATCTGCCTCATCGTCCACCGTCTCAGTCAGAAATCAGGGTTTGTTTTCTTAATTAACTGAAAACACTAACACAGGGGTCTGGGAGCTGGTAGGGGCCTGGCCTTCAGTAGCTGCTAGGAAAAGAAGTTACTTTGAAATCTAGATCGTCAGGCCCCCAAAAGGGATGTAAGAACAAACAGGGACACTTGATCTCAGGATGCAGGGGCTGGTGCCAGCTCAGGTTACAAAACCAGAGATGGATTTGCCCACAGTGCCAACAGGTGATGAGATCCTGGGCACAGCTGGGCCCCACAAAAGCCCCGTTCTGCAGCATGGACTCTTGGGGAGGAGACGTTACCAGGGTCCACTCTAACACCATTTCCGGGTGGGCATGGAGCTGGGAGGAGAGGAGGAATCCCACCCTTGAAATAAAGTAAGAGACAACTTATTAAGATGTAGCATAGTAGGGCTGCTGGAGAGTCAGCATAAAGCTGACAGTCCCAGGAAAGGGGAGGGTGTCCTGAGAAGAGGAGGAAGGTTACAGCAGGACGTGAAGAAGGGACCCCTGATCTGAAGAAGGGATCAAGCTCCAAGTGGGTAGTGAGTAAGACAGATGGAGGGAGGGAGTTCCAGGTGAAGGAAACTGCATAAGGCAAAGCTGGGAGGCAAGAAAGAGAAGGGAACCTTCAAGCTAGGTGGGAGGGGCGGGTTGGAGATGTGCTCTAGTTGGCAGATGGCTTGCCCAGCAGGAGAGAAGTATGGAGTTTGAGCTCCAGCTTGAGCAAAAACAGGGTGTGGTGGCAGCAATTGTAATCCCACTGCTCGGGAGTAGAGGCAAGAGGACTGGAGTTCAGGGTCATCCTTGGCTAGATAGCAAGTTTGGGGCCAGCCTGAGCTACATGAGATCCTGGATGGAGAAAAAAGAAGAAAAGGGAGGGGAGGGGAGGAGAGGGGACAGGAGGGAGAGGAGGGAGAGGAAAGGGAGGGGGGAGAGCAGAAGAAGGAGAGGAGAGGAACAGAAAGACAAGAGGGAGCCTGTGGCTGGGATCCCAGATCGGAAGCCCAAGGAGACTGCCACGGGGAACTATGGGCTTCCTGGGGTACTTCTGAGTCATCCTTGGTCCCTTGGGCT